>JAFIRS010004186.1:0-97116 GCA_018342105.1 Gonioctena quinquepunctata | reverse complement strand
TCTGAATATTTTTAAGTATATCAATAATGTTTATTTTAATGGAAAAATAAATAAACAAGATTTTGTAAATATATGTTTTATTTCATATCAAATATCTACTGATCATATTCATCATCATATTCATCATATAGTTGATATTTCTCGATGATGTCATCAGGTAGGAATGGTAAAGGGTGTGGAGAAATCCTTCCAGACCCAATTTGATCATTTCTTCACAGAATTGTTGCAAGTTTAAGGCTCCTTGGTTGAATTCCTCACAAAGTATTGTACCCTTGACGTACTTCTCGGATAAATGTGCACATCTTTGGATTTCATCTTCATCGAAGCAAACATTCAAATCATAGACTGTAGCATGGAGGACATCTTGACAAAGCATTCAAGTAGGAGTTCAATCTCTCGATGGCTGTATTGATGTCCACGGCTTCCGTCCAACATTGACTCGAGTAATGCATCCACATATTGAAAACTGAAACGAAAAAAGAATTGTTAATATATTCCATTGATATTCAAATAATTTTACTTACATCAGAAAATGTGATGCTCCAAACATAGTACTTCTACACTGAATGTTATTTTTTAATGGAGAAATATCTATATTCAACATAAAATCATTTATATCCTAACTATTAACATATAAACAATATTATCATTTAATGTAGTTGAATTCTACTAGAGGACGAGTTCTCAAACCCCCTGCTACTTGTGGACTCTGACCCAAATATGTTATTGTATATTTGAAATCTGAAGCATTTATGCAACTGACATCGTCCGCATTGAATTCATCCGAAATACTTTTGACAACCATGATTTGAATAAAGTATCATTATCATCACGTAATGTCATTAGAATAGATCTCCCATATCGGGTTATACAAATCGTCATACCAAGTATGTTGAAAGCTTTACCGATGGGTAATGATGATATTGGTCTTTGTTCAAAAGCTCCCACCCTCTTTTCAATTATTGAAGAATTGATTCTCTTCAAATCTACAACTTTTGGAAAAAAAGACATAGTAAGACTGTAGAAAATATAGATTATTTCACCTTATAAAAAATACACTCACTGAATTGAGAAACTTCTCGTACTCTGTATTCCTCTGATGATATTATCTAACATCTGATTTCTCATCAACGACTCCACACATTTTTATAAGAGACATCCCCTCCATTTCCAGTAGATGGGACTGTGAAGGTCATTACGCACTTGAGCATCAACACACTCATCAATACTGCAGTTCACTCTTAGCTCTCTCACAGGATGAATGCCCTCCCTCGCTTGGAGAGTGCAAGGATTCATGAAGGTCATGACTACACAGAATATGTATGCCTACACCACAACATTAGTCAAGGTCAAACAAACATCGAGATCAAATCTTTGGTTGCCGAAACAATCCCAAACATCAAAACTCAAGGTCAAATCTCAAAAGTCAAAACTTAATGTTATGAATCTCAAGGTCATATTCAAGGTCAAGTCGAATCTCAAAGTCGACCAAACCCAATATCAAAACTCAATGACAAATCTCAAAGTCAAATCTCAAGGTCAAACACACACACACTGCACACCTGCAACTATTCAAGGTCACACGTGACGTCATAGTGGTGGGGGGAGAGCCAGAACCGGCTTAAATCTCCTACTGGCACTAACTTTCAGTTTTTACACCCTTTTTTAAACACCTTTTCTTATTAAAAAAAAATGATACTTATTTTATATACAGCTTATATTCCTGTAGATAATATTATTTATGCAGAGTTGTTAAAAATTATTACCTAACAATATTCTGTTCTCATAATAACATAATATTTTTATTATTTTCCATGAAAAATAGTTTGACATGTCCCTGTCATGTTTCCTTGTGATTCAAGATTAGCATACAGGATGTTCTAGCTTGTAGATTATTTTTGGCTATTTGAGTTCTAAGATTTTATTTGTGAGTTTTGATTTCTATACTTTTACAGGTTGTGCAAATGAAATATATTGTTGGAAACATAGTGATGATAATAGAAAAGCTCCACTGCTAAACTCTTGGATCATCTGCGTTGACTATGAGATGGCCAAAGGTTTCAGAGATTCTAAGTACACAGAAATATTGTAAAAACAATCATAGCAGGTAAACATATGTGATGTATATATATATATATATATATATATATATATAATATATATATATATATATATATATATATATATATATAAACTAGTTAATAGTGGGGAATGCAGCAATGTCAAAAAGAAAAGTCTTGTAAGTTTGTCCATCAACAGGGAACTACAATTTATTGAAAAATATCACATATGAGAGATTATCATTGAGTGAATTGATAATTCTTACAGCTTAGGTGAGAATGGATGACACGATGTTCAGTAAAAAATATTTTTTGTCTTTTGACATTATGGTAATAAATAATGAGAAATGTTAAACAGAGAAATGAACTAATGTTCAATTACCACACTTATTTGTTGAAAATTATAAATAACACATGTTAAAATATCTTCAACCATGTGGTTGGAATCAAAACTGACAGGTCAGAAATTAAATTCACATTAGACAGCTGTATGTGACATTGACACATGTCCAGTAATATTCATGTCACCCAGGGTGCCAACTGCGACAGTGGTACCAACTAGTGTGGTTAACTATTTCCTGTGATTGTTTCAATGAATGATGGAACTTGAAAATTATGATATTTATATTGTTGTGAGGAAAATAAAGTTTAATAATGGATAAAATGTTCAGTTTATAATGTAATTGTACCAGAGTTTGATCTAGTCGGGTTTATGTCTAGTGACAGTAAATAAGCATAAATCTCACTCAAGTGATTGATATTAGTTTTTTTGTTGATACAGTTGTTCTCTTGAGCTATGAACGCCATTTCTAGGAAGATCCTTTTTGCCCAGTGGGGCTCGCTTGCTAATAAACTAATTCCGAAAGCTTGGACAAACTTACAAGAGTTTTCCCACTATTAACTAGTTTATATCCTAACTAGTCAGCAAAGGCTACCCTTTCACACACACACACACATATATATATATATATATATATATATATTACCTTGCGATTGATTGAACCGCGGTCGATAATAGATCGACAGTGAAGGGTTTGAAGGCTTCGAAGAGGAACTAATATCTGGTAAATGTTGACCTTTAGATATCGATTGCAATCGCTATCCATTATTGATAGTTGGATGAGTAAATCTTCTTCCCATCTTGAACCTTAAAGTATTTTTGGCTTATTCAAGTTTGTTGTTATGATGTTCGCATAAATCATACTGCATGTGTTTAGTGGTTAGAAAATTCACAATGGTAAATTTCCTAATAATTAGTCATCGTTGAATCCATATCAAGGTAATTGTTCCAAAGTTTTCCAAATTAGATATGTATAAACTTATTTTTGGGCACGTGATTTGAGGTTATAGTTTTTGGGCTATTCATTTATAAGTGAAGTAACAAGTTCATCTATTAGGATGGCCCATACTAGGGAAGATGCCATCCCTTCTTGTGGTCATCCCTTTACTGCTCTTGGTGTGAGAGTTGTTTTGCCTGTGGATGATATGGTTACCATGTTTTCCAGCCTTGCGTTCATATACATTAGGGATGATACTCACTTTCTTTCTAGAGCAGTAGTGATTTTGTGGGTGTATTATCGAATAGGAGTAGTAGGACTGTGTGCAAAGTCAAATTTTTTATTTTTTATTTCATGCAAATTTATTATTTTTAATCGTAGAGCGCTTTCGATCTATATGGTCATCTTCAGCGCATGCATACAAAGCAAGTGAATTATGTTTAAATGTTATTAAATGGTTATTTCAACTAATTGTCAAAGTAATACTCACTCGTCAGGCAAAAACGAGGGCAACCCATAAAATACACATATTCACAAAGTTAAAATGGTTAAAATTTATAAAATTGTGACAAATAGGGTAAACCATATTTTTTCTTTAATTAAAAAACATCTTCATGAACTGCCAGAGTTTTTCAATTCGTCAAGCTTCAATTAACACAGAACAGATACATTTTGGAACACAAATAGAAAAGGAGAAGAATACAAACAAGAGAAATGGAGTGTTCTACGGTTCAGCTTGAAGTGAACTAGTGAACGGAGCCAACTGCAATTTCTGAACTAACCTAAAATTCAAAGATGCTCCTCTATTCAAACTCGATTTAACCTTCACTTGAATAACTTCCCCCAAACACTAGCGCTAATTGTGGTTGTTTTAGGAATATCCATAAACGATACCATTTCTTGCAACTCAAACATGAATTCAACTCACTTTTAATGCGATGTTTCAGTAACAATTGAAAGTACTATAATGATAAAAATATTAGAACAACATATAAGCGAAGGCAGATGAAATTATAGTTGACAATTCGAAGCAACTAGCGGTAAAAGTTTGATCTGTGTAACGATGCTTACGTCCATAAAGAAATACTGTTAATTTTTTTTTTTTCGGAGAAATTATAGTAAAGAAGCATGGATACGCCCTTGGTACGCGGATGGGGTGATTAATAAGACGGCGATATTCAAGCGTATTCATCCGACGACAAATTGATGATTAATTTGACGAATTGGGATTTTTAATTTAGTTCGCGGTATACAATTAAGTATCGTGGTAAGAAAATTCATTTGCTATTTTCAGTGATTAATTTTTTCGTGCTCAGGCAATTAATTCGTTGCCAATACCATTCGAAAAATATCAATCACTGAGGAGGTTACTGATGTGGATTTTTTTGGTATTGTTCATGATGAAAATTTGAATTTATTCATGAAAAATCAAATATAACATAAAATTAAAAAAAAAAATGGAAATTTTTTTCTATTAATTTAAAAAAAATATTTTGTTCCACATTTTCAATAAATTTTCTAGGATCTACACGTTATTTGCTTTCATTTACTTAATACCTCACACATTAAAGATGAGAAATATTCATTTTATAGCTGGATTACCTGTTTCTCCAAATCGCTGAATTATATGGAATCACTTACAGATTTGAGAATACTAAACTTTCTAGGAAGATATAATTTTGGTTGTGAAACTTCAAAGGATGAATAGTTATTCAAAAGGTTGAATTATACCTGTAGTTCATTTCAAAGATCATCTCACATATGCTTATGTGGGGTGTTCGGTATTCAGAGTAAAAAATTCTCAATACATTTATCGAAAAGAACAACTTTAATTGATGGGTTTTGACCGAATTTCACTTCGGAAAATAATAAATAATAATTATTTATAGTTTAACTTCAAATTCGAGGAAAATCCACAACGTTCCGACCTGACATGAAACTGATCAGCACGAACGAAAGAACCTTGAATGAAAGGAGCATACGCAAAGACAAAATATGAAATTATTAAAATTAATTATTGGAAATATTCTGTTTGTGTGTACATCTTAGAGAAAAACTGTTCTAATGAAAGTTGTGCAGCTCAATGCTCTAGTTTGCCAATATTGCTATGAAGAGAATTTTGTAATCTTGCAACCACCGCCATTTTCAATCTACTCGACCTGCTGATCTTTGAACTTTACCCTATTATTGAGAGGAAGTATTTTTGAGACAAATTTGGTTCCATTTGCTTCCAAAGTAGGCCATCCCATCTTTTTAATAATTTTGAAAAATGAATACCTATCATAACAAAAATGAAACTCCGGCTATGTTGTCTTACTCTTTTTCAACACTCTCTTTACCTCATCCCAGCTCAGTCGGTACGCCTATGAAGAATGAGTCATCTCTGTCATCAGCAGCAAGGTTCAATAGTGCCAACTTGGCGCACAGCTTGATGTCAAATATACTGTTTTGTGGGGAGAAATTTGGTTAGATGTTCAACAGATAAACGAAGAATGTGGAAAAATTGTCAATAGTTGTTTTTATTAGAATTAATCCTTAAAATTGAACTACTCTGCGAAATATAACTTATCTTACTAAAAACAGTGATGAAAAATGGTAAACTTTTTTGTGTATGATAAATATTTGGTGAATAAACGTTTGAATGTTATTGACAGTCTGTAAAAATAGAAAAATCAACAAAAGTTCAAATTGATGGACACAAATGATCAAACAATCACTATAAGTGTCTGGACCTGTTATGTTGCACTGTATTTAATCCAGCATTTGAAATACCTGCTTTCTGGTGTTCTCCTGTCTATTGGAAGTGTTCGTGCTTACTGGAACATACAATACACTGCAAAAACCCCCATTTTTTAACCGACGAAACCAAAAAGGAGGAGGTTCTCTATTCGACCCGTATATTTTATGTTTTTCCATCATATTTTTTTATGTATGATCACGCATAACTTTTTACTGAGGCATCCGATTCCGATAACTCTTTCCTCAGTGGATAGGGTGTACTTCGACTTTGGTCCCATTCGAATTTAAAAGATGAAATCCAAAATGAAGGATATTGATCACTCACCCTCTGAATTCTGGTCCGTTAACCGATTCTATCAGGCATAACTTTGTACTGGGTTCTTCGATTTGGATGATTCTTTTTTCAATAGATAGGGTATACCTTATATTTGGATTTCGAAAGAAATTAGCCACCCTTACGGGTAGAAAAATAGGGGATAATTGGTTTTCCACTAGTGAACATTAGCACACACATACGTAGTTGACAATGACAGATCGCTACTGACATTATTCTTGTTCCGTCAAAATCAGTATATTTTATGAGAGGATGGAATGATATACAAAGTAATGAAATAAACTAAGCAGAACAAGGAAAATAATGTATATCACAACAAATAGTACAAGTAGATAATCATATTATTCAACTGGTAATTGTTGAAGTAAGGTGGGTAAGTAAGTATTTTGGAAGTAATCAAAAAACAAGTAGGTAGTAATTGGTAGATTTTAGCCACAAAAAATTCGAAAATAAAAACTTTTTAACTAAAAATTAAACCGACGAAATACGGAACCGAAAAGTAAAAAATAAAAACTTTTTAACAAAAAATTAAACCGACGAAAAAATCAACTGAAAAACAAAAAACAAAATAAACCTTCTTAGTCTTAATGCTAATTGAGCTCCTAAACTAATGTAAGTAACTGATTTTGAGTTGGCGCCAAACAAACCAGCAATTGAATCATGTGCAGCGAGATGCACGGCTGCGTTTTGATGACTTCTTTCATAGATCTTCGATAATTGTTTGTTTGGCGCCGACTCGAAATCAGCTACTTACATTAGTTTAGGAGCTCAATTATCATTTAGACTAAGAAGGTTTATTTTATTTTTTGCTTTTCAGTTGATTTTTTCGTCGGTTTAATTTTTTGTTAAAAAGTTTTTTTCGTTCCAGACAATGGCATGGACTGGACTTTTGTAATTTTCTAAGGTGAGTGATTTTTTCTTGTTTCTATATTCCCATTCGTATTTGAATTATTTGTAAAATGTTTAAAGATATTTCTGCTTGTTTCCTCTGGTGTTTTTCTTATAATAACTTTCTCTAAAATTCGTCACTGGCTTCGTTTTCTAACACAATTTTTCATCTCCTCCAAACTTGTTACAGTTCACATTTTGTTTATTTTCACAAATTTTCAAATATATGACCACTTTCTATCTGATTATTGGTTATTCTAACTTATTCTGATGATTTTATTTACAATGTACTATTCTGGACTTTATATACTATGTACAAATTTGGATAAAATTCATAATTTGACATTTTTCTGTGTTATATTTCATTGTTCGCCTCACATAATTTTCGACATCTTGCTGTTGGGTTTCCTCCTGATATGATTTACCATACAGGATGTTCCAACTCGTATACCATTTGATCTACTTGAAATTGAAATTTTTTCATGAATTTGAATTTCCATATTATTTTTATTGTGCATTCATCATGAATGTATTGTTGGTCACATACTCACGACAATAGAGATACTTCAGGACTGACATTTTGATACAAATTCGTTGACTAGAACATGTTATAAGATTCTAGAATAGTAAAAAATGTAGAAAAATTGCAAAACAAACATAGCATGAACTACGATAACTTAAATACCTAATAATAATAAAGAATGATCATTTTAATTATTTTATAAACATTACCTAACATAACAATATATATATATATATATATATATATATATATATATGAATATATATATATATATACAGTGTGTCCAATTTAGTCCACCATATGGCACCATATGGAAAACTTTTTTATTATTTGTTTTATGAAAAAAAGTTATTCATGATAAAAAGTTCCTCATGGCCTATAACTCAAAATGAAATAATCAGATATATATTTTTTGCAATTTCATACGAGATTTGCCGAAAAATATTAATTTTTCTCGAAAGTAAAGTTATGTTACTTTTCAGTTAACTTGTTATCTTCTGTTTAACTTTTCATTTGTAAAATAAGTTATTATGATATGCATGCTTTAATGATTCTAACGCAATAGCAAATTGTACGATAACTCACCAATGAACCGAAAGATCATCATTTTTATCAATACAATGAATGGTTTGATTTGCAAAACCAAATTTATTTTTACCAAAAAAAGATTGAAGAACGTTTTTCCATGGTATCTGGATATCTGACCGTAGTTCTCAATTAGGATCAACTTTTCTCTATAAAGATTGTCGATAAAGGTACTTTGCTCTTAAGCAAAATTTACATTTTCAACAAACCTCGTATACAAATGCAAAAAATTGATTGAGTATTTTATTCTGGGTTTAGGGCCATGTAGAACTTTTTATCAGGAATAACTTTTTTCATATTGAGATCAGAAGAGGCCGTATGTCCTGCGTTGGAATAGTACAGTTATGTGAAAAATCCCCCACAAATTATTACTTGCACGAGCTCTCATTAGGATAATGCAAGATATCCCCAGCAGATGTGCTAATGTATTTTGAGATGGTTAGTGGGAAAGCTTGTAGAATTCATCGAGTCCATGGTCCGCCCGGTGGCACTCGTTTCCAAGAAGCATGGAACAACGAGATTCTGTGTGGATTATAGAAAACTTAACGACGCCGCAGCTGCCACATTGACAGACTCACAATGGTTCTCAACTCAGGACTTGAAGAGTGGATACTGGCATGTATGCGGACGACATGAGAAAGACTGCTTTCACTACCGGTGGTGAACTGCATCAGTTTACTGCGATGCCATTTGGCTTCTCTGTGATACCCCGATTCGAGAGAATGATTTAGCTGATATTGCGTGAACTCATTTGGAAAACTTGTCTGGTGTATTCTGATCAGCTGGCCAATCTGCATGAAGTTTCGGTTGTTTAACCTTCCGGAACACGCACCCTTTTTTCGTACACGGGCACACGCACTGTATCTGTCAGATCATTATAGATAGTAATTATTATAAACACAAAATAAGAAACAGAAATAGGCTACAATGTATTTTTACATAAATGTCAGTAAAAAAACCCACTTCTTACTTATCCTAGAAGGTTTTAATATTAAAAAATATATTCTAAAGTTGTCAAAGTAATAGGAGCTTCTCTAAAGTTTATATGAAAATCAAAATTGAAAACAGTAACATTAAACCTAGTTGAAAAGGGAAACATTCTCAATTAAATATTGATAGAAAGATTTTTCTGTGAATTGAAAAATCCACGATTAAAAGAAGTTATTTTTTGTGAATCTCTAACAGAAAACAACTACTTCCCCGGCTAAAGCCACGCTGGACATTGAACTACATCTGATAGATATTCTGAAAAGGCCCTAACTCAAAAGAAAAAATCTGAAATTGAACATTTGCATTTTCATTCAGATAGTTATTTGATTTTCTATTCCAGTCTTAATTAAGAACTCATAAAGATGAATGAGGCAAAGAAGAATGTTTTCCAAAAGAGAGTACTCACCAGAAATCATTCGTAACATTGACGCAGGAGAGACATCGCATTCACTAGGTCTTCAATACATTTTTGTCGACGAAAATCTATTTCACGCTTCCACGATCATCAGGAAGACCGGAAGAAATGGGAAACACATTTTCAAGAAGCAATCTCACTTTGCGAAGATGGAAAAAGTTAGAATCATTTCTTTTGGAGAGACACTTTGAAATTAGTGTTTTCTGACATTAAAACCTGTCATGGGGTATGATAGATTGATTTGTTGAAAATATAAACAGGATGTTCATAAAATCAGATTCACAAAAAATCTTTTAATCGTGGATTTTTCAATTCACAGAAAAATCTTTCTATCAATATTTAATTGAGAATGTTTCCCTTTTCAACATGAATACCCCACAAGAGGTTATCTTGACGATGGAAGATAGTGACTAAAGTTTATCTTTCAGTCGCAGATGATTCCACATCTGATTTTATGAACATCCTGTTTATATTTTCAACAAATCAATCTATCATACCCCATGACAGGTTTTAATGTCAGAAAACACTAATTTCAAAGTGTCTCTCCAAAAGGAATGATTCTAACTTTTTCCATCTTTGCAAAGTGAGATTGCTTCTTGAAAATGTGTTTCCCATTTCTTCCGGTCTTCCTGATGATCGTGGAAGCGTGAAATAGATTTTCGTCGACAAAAATGTATTGAAGACCTAGTGAATGCGATGTCTCTCCTGCGTCAATGTTACGAATGATTTCTGGTGAGTACTCTCTTTTGGAAAACATTCTCCTTTGCCTCATTCATCTTTATGAGTTCTTAATTAAGACTGGAATAGAAAATCAAATAACTATCTGAATGAAAATGCAAATGTTCAATTTCAGATTTTTTCTTTTGAGTTAGGGCCTTTTCAGAATATCTATCAGATGTAGTTCAATGTCCAGCGTGGCTTTAGCCGGGGAAGTAGTTGTTTTCTGTTAGAGATTCACAAAAAAAAACTTCTTTTAATCGTGGATTTTTCAATTCACAGAAAAATCTTTCTATCAATATTTAATTGAGAATGTTTCCCTTTTCAACATGAGTACCCCACAAGAGGTGGTTATCTTGACGATGGAAGATAGTGACTAAAGTTTATCTTTCAGTCGCAGATGATTCCACATCTGATTTTATGAACATCCTGTTTATATTTTCAACAAATCAATCTATCATACCCCATGACAGGTTTTAATGTCGGAAAACACTAATTTCAAAGTGTCTCTCCAAAAGAAATGATTCTAACTTTTTCCATCTTTGCAAAGTGAGATTGCTTCTTGAAAATGTGTTTCCCATTTCTTCCGGTCTTCCTGATGATCGTGGAAGCGTGAAATAGATTTCGTCGACAAAAATGTATTGAAGACCTAGTGAATGCGATGTCTCTCCTGCGTCAATGTTACGAATGATTTCTGGTGAGTACTCTCTTTTGGAAAACATTCTTCTTTGCCTCATTCATCTTTATGAGCTCTTAATTAAGACTGGAATAGAAAATCAAATAACTATCTGAATGAAAATGCAAATGTTCAATTTCAGATTTTTTCTTTTGAGTTAGGGCCTTTTCAGAATATCTATCAGATGTAGTTCAATGTCCAGCGTGGCTTTAGCCGGGGAAGTAGTTGTTTTCTGTTAGAGATTCACAAAAAATAACTTCTTTTAATCGTGGATTTTTCAATTCACAGAAAAATCTTTCTATCAATATTTAATTGAGAATGTTTCAATTTTCAACATGAATACCCCACAAGAGGTTATCTTGACGATGGAAGATAGTGACTAAAGTTTATCTTCCAGTCGCAGATGATTCCACATCTGATTTTATGAACATCCTATTTATATTTTCAACAAATCAATTAAACCTAGTCTTTATAAAACTGAACATTGTTTCTTATTAAGAACAATTTTTGCACACAATGAGAGAGTGTTCCAAACACAAATAACTTCTACATTTATAGTAAGAATAACGTGACAACCTACGTTTACTGCATTCTGTACAGCTCCCCCTTTTATTTTCTCTTTCCACTGCATGATCAGGTTCAGGATCTTCAATTTTCAATATTTCTTTTATTCGTTCCCGTATTTGTTTTGGTACATTAACGTTCTTGGCCTCAGTTGTAGAAGCTCTTCTAGAAGTTGGAATGAGAGTTTTTCTAAAAATAATCTTCGCCGCATGTACTGGTCCTCCTCACAGTTTCCTTCAAATATTATTTGACTATTAATGCCAGCTACATTCATCATGCTGTAAAAAATGACCATGGGCCACCTTTGGGTATTCCGGGCACAGTTGTAAGATGCACACATCTTATCAACGACATCTACTCCTCCCTTAGTTTCATTATAAAACGGTACAAGTTCAGTTTCTTTCTTACCCCTGTTTCCGAATCAATTGTATCATCGTGATGCATACTAGATAGCAAAAGGACTGTTTTGCGTTCTTTTGGAATGTAGGATACTAATGTGGTGTCTTTTGTAAAACCAAACATGGAGCTGTATTTTGGTCTAATTTTACCATCTACAAAGATTGGTGGAATTCCTATCCTATTTTTTTTTAGTTTTCCGACTACAGTAATTTTATGGTTGTGTAACATATCAGAAACAAGCTGCACGCTTGTAAACCAATTATCTATAGTAATGTTTCTTGCAGAGCCATGAATAGATATAGAAAGACGTTTTACTATATCACTGGAAGAATTAGAAACACAATACGATCCTTCGGACCATGGGCCACCTTTTGGTATTCCGGGCACAGTTGTAAGATGCACACATCTCATCAACGACATCTACCCCTCCCTTAGTTTCATTATAAAACGTTACAAGTTCAGGTTTCTTTTTTTCCCCTATTTCCGAATCAATTGTATCATAGTGATGCATACTAGATAGCAAAAGGACTGTTTTGCGTTCTTTTGGAATGTAGGATACTAATGTGGTGTCTTTTATAAAACCAAACATGGAGCTGTATTTTGGTCTTATTTTACCATCTACAAAGATTGGTGGAATTCCTATCCTATTTTTTTTAGTGTTCCGACTACAGTAATTTTATGGTTGTGTAACATATCAGAAACAAGCTGCACGCTTGTAAACCAATTATCTATGGTAATGTTTCTTGCAGAGCCATGGATAGATATAGAAAGACGTTTTACTATAGAAACACGATATGGTCGCTTCGGGCTGCTGTCCAACATATACTTCTAATGTTTTCGTATGGAACATTTTGGCGTCAACCAATGCAAATATTTTGATTCCATATTTGTTAGGTTTTGATGGAATATATTGTTTATAATTGCAGCGACCTCTAAAGGCCTTCAATTTTTCATCAATAGTCATATATGCAAGTACAATAGGACCTGATGCAATTGTCGTTAAATATGTCAAATATTTCCCTAATGAGAGCTAATTTATCAATAAGTAGTCTCTCTGTTCTTGTATTTTTGTTATCAAATCTCAGACAATTTAGTAAAAAATTAAAACGGTTTATACCCATCGTAAGTCTGAATATTTCGATGCCAGTACCGTTGCGACTCCATAATTGTCTAGTATTCAATCTGCCACTTTTATTTACTTCTGCGAGGTATAGTAGCCCCATAAGAGCTAATATTTCAGATGTATTGGTTTTTCTTGAATCTCTCTCCCTGGAGTAATTTTCAGACTTTGTTTCGATAATTGTATTAGTATATTCCACAATTTTTTCAATGGTGTGATTGCTAAATATACAACTCCAGCAATCCAACGGATTAGTCTTACCCTTTGAAACGGCAGTAGTACTAGGTGCATAAAATATAATATTACATGATCTCGTTCTCACATTTTGATTCGAAGGGTGCTTGAACCATCTTATAGCATCATTTGGTTCATTTTTTCAGGGCTTTCCCAGATAATAAGGTTTATTTGAATCTGCTTCAGTCAAATCCTCTCTATCGCTAAGATCTTGCTCAGATTCGGTATCTTCTTCCCTAGTTTCAAAAACATCCAACTCTTCGTTTATAAATTCTTCATCCGTATCATCAAGCCCTTCTTCATCAAATGTTTCGTCCATAAGACGTTCCAGACGAGCCTGTTCTGCTTCATAAGTACACATTGCAACTATAAAGAAAGTGAATTGTAAATCACACAAAATATTTGAAATTATTCGAAAATTGAACTTACCAGACTGGTTACACCTTGCGTCAATTAGAATAATTTAACATACAACAGCACACGCACTGTATCTCTCAGGTCACTTTGTCACCTAGCTTTTACCAACAACGAGTTAGAACTAACAAATTCAACATCTAAGCACAACGCATTGTTCACTACAGCTACCGAGAATGAGCGATCGTAACCGAAGTTCAATTCCGAGATATCACGATAAACATGAATGGTTGATCTCTCAGATCAGGTGCGTGTTCCGGAAGGTTAAGGAGTGCTAACCCCAAACTGAATATTCAGAAAGGTTTTCTGTTCCATAAGCAAGTTGACTTTTCGTGCCTCACAGTCTCGCCAGAAGGAATCCGAACAAATAAATCAAAATACAGGCCAAGACTGGCCGAGACCAAAAGATAGGACTGTGTACTTATTACCGCCGTTGTGTGGGAGGATTTGCAGATATCGACGTTCCGCTATTCGAGTTGATATGAGATCTTCTCAGATTTGACTAGCTTATAGGGTGTGATAAAGTTTCCACAATTTAAAAGCAGCTCTCTGCTCAATGCCAATCTTGGCATATCCACAACAAAAACCTACTCATACAGAACACAGTTGCGAGCAATACCTGAACCAGTTATCACTTGTGTAGTATGATCAATAAAGGTCTCCAAAATTTATAGCAGGATAATATCTAATACCTGTGTCACCAGGAAAAATATTTTTGCGATCGTCGGAGCGGTAGATTACTTCCACAAATATGGCTGAAAACTCCAGAAAACCAAATAATTAGATGGATAGAAAAGGTAAATCAGTACCATTTCGAAATGAAACGTGTACCAGGATGACTACATACTCATTCGGGTGTCCAGAATCTTGTAAACATTGTCAGAGTATTGAATGCCATGAAGTAGTAGTCGATAGCAGACAATACTGTTAACTGACTACCTTACACACATTCAGAACAAGAAACCGATCCAAACATAGGGGACTTTGGGAAGGAAACGGGACTGGTAGACCCTCCTGGAGATATAGTTCGGACAGGATTCCCATTTCCAAGGCACAGTGGCATTCTCTGGTTGTGGAGAATGGACTTCTCGAACGGGTATGTGGTGAACCGGCTGATTGTTCGATTATATTTCTTTTTGGTGTGATGAAATTTGTTTTTTATGAGGTTAGTTTTTGATAATGATTTATTCTGATAATGTTATGCTCTGAAATATATTCCTTCCTTGAAAAATGTTGATTACTTTATATTCTAACAGAATCTCTTTATTGAAATTTTCAGTTTGTTTTCACGTTCCTGATATTGCTCGTTATTTTCCTTCTGATCTTATTATTATTATTCTGCTCTATTTGATTACTACGTAGTTACAATATTGTCATTGAATGTTATGGGATTGTTAATTCTTATACTTCATTGCGTACTTTTCCGGGAATATGACCAGAAGAATAGTTGTTCCTACCTTTTTCAGCTTTTGTCGATGAAAAAATTGATTCTGGTTGTTCGAATGTGATAAGTGTTACATTGGAAGATGAAATAACATATATTCCATAGTTTTTGTGAGTTTGCATGACTTCAGAAGCCAAAGGCAGTTCCTAATTAATTATCCAAAAAAACGATTCTATAGGCAACAAATTGTTGGTAATAATACCGATCTTTCTATTAAAGGGGTCCCGAGACTAGCCACTCTACATGTTTGTCGAGTCGACAAAGCAACAACAGTGGCAGAAATGCAAAAAATGTTATTTCCTCATTTTTCTGAAGTCTCATGCGAAAGACTCGATGTCAAATTCCCAAACAAATATGTCTCGTTCAAAGTGAAAATCTCTGAAGCAAACTTCAATGACGCGATGAATCCAGCTATATGGCCAGAGGGAGCTTATATAAGCAGGTTTTTCTAACGAAAACTCTAGAGGAAAAAAGAAAACTAAGTTCCCCTACGTTCAATATGGAAACCAAACCTAATGTGTGCTCAACATCTTACAAAATAAACAGGATGAGTGTCTATCATATTAATGTTCGATGTTTAGCTGATAAACTTGATGAAATGCTCATCTTCCTAAAAAAAGATCAACACGATATATTATGTATATCTGAACATTGGTTATCTGAAGAAAATCTTAAGTCCGTAAAAATTGACGGTTACTATCTAGCTGCGAATTTCTGCAGATGCGAGAGATGCCATGGTGGAGTGGCTATCTATGTGAAAAACTCCATTTCTTTTAAACCAATTTTCCTTGAACGCTTCTGTTCCGAAATCGATATCGAACTCTGTGCTATTGAACTCTTTCACTTGAAGATAATTTGTTTATACAGATCATGCAATGGTAATGTCCATACATTTCTTAGCCTATTTGAAAGTGATCTACACTATCTCAATGTTGATAAATCGATGGTTATAATAGCCGGTGACTTTAATTTGAATTTTGCTGTTGCCGAAACACCGAATTTATCTACCTTCGAAAACCTAATCGAGTCATTCAACTTATGCACTACAATTTTTGATTATACACGTGTGACTCCTACTTCTGCTACTCGGGTGGACAATGTTGTGACTAATCTCGACAAATGCCAATTTAATTCTGGGGTCTCAGAGCCTTGCCTATCCGATCACCGAGGGCAATTTATCACCATATATGACAGGATTCCGAGGAGAAATGAGACTCACTGGACCCGCCCAATACACAAGCACGGTCTAGATAGGTTGAGATCCCACCTTATGGACTATAATTGGGGTTGCTTTCTGAACAATAATATTACTCCTGAGCTCCATATGCAGAATCTACTTGATCTATTAAACGATCTTGTGATTTCTATTTTTCCGTTGAGGAAAAAAGACGTTGTTTCTAATTCACTACCAGTCACTTGGGTGAATCAGGAACTTACTCAAATGCGTAATACGCTAAATGCGTTGAAAACCATACAAGATGTCGACAGAGATACTTGTTCTCTACATGCATACAAAACATTGAGTAGGGACTATAAAAATCAAATAATAATTTGCAAAACTGAAGCCTACAACAGCTACCTACTCAACTCCACGAATGTCATGAGGGATAGTTGGAACGTAATCAACCACGAAGGTAATAGAAATAGAAAAAAGTAAATTGAGTCTAATTCAATATTAATTTTACTTCTATTGCCGAGCAAATCATAAGCTCTCTACCTCTCATTTCCCATGAACCAACATCTCACCTAAAAACAATAAAAACTCCTGTACACTCATTTGTTTTGAATCCGGTAACTCCTGCTGATGTTCATGATATTATTTTAGGCATGAAGAATTTCAACGCTTTTGATGCCTACGAGCTCAACAGTAGAATTATAAAATCTGTAGCCGACATCCTTGCCGATCCTTTGGCTATCCTAATAAATAACTGTTTTTCCTCTGGAACTTTTCCTAGTACTCTGAAGTACTCTGTGGTCCTACCGGTTCTGAAGAAGGGTAGCAGAGATGACATTGACAATTTGCGGCCTATTTCGATTATACCGATATTGGGTAAAATTATTGAAATTATTCTCAAACAACAACTATATAACTTCCTTGAAAGCAACTCTCTCTTATGTCCTGGCCAATTTGGTTTTCTGAAAAATCGATCAACAACCAAGGCTCTTTTAAAAGTTATGTCAGACATAGTCGAGGGCCTGGAAAAAGGCAAACATTCACAACTTACGCTATGTGATCTATCTAAGACCTTTGACTGTGTCTCACACGTTATCCTACTACAAAAGATGTATTTCTATGGTATCAGAGGCCTGGCACTGGACTTCTTCGAATCTTATCTGGGTGGTAGAACCCAATGTGTTAGACTTGGTGGGGATCTCTCTAATCGTAAGAACATTTCCCATGGTGTCCCTCAAGGCTCTGTTCTGGGCCCCTCCTGTTTTTGATCTATATTAATGACCTCTACTACTGTACCTCACCGATCAAGAGCGTTTTTTTCGCGGACGACACAACATTTGTCTCCCAAA
Source organism: Gonioctena quinquepunctata (assembly GCA_018342105.1). Lineage (NCBI taxonomy): Eukaryota > Metazoa > Arthropoda > Insecta > Coleoptera > Chrysomelidae > Gonioctena > Gonioctena quinquepunctata. The sequence continues at coordinate 79,214 of JAFIRS010004186.1, read as the reverse complement.
GTACTAACCTAGAAAACGTTAGTACTTTAGCTGTTGATATATTAAATGTAGCTCAAGTATGGTTCACATCAAATAAACTGAAAATCAATATCGAGAAAAATCAGTCTCTCATTGTTTCCTCTAAAACAAAATTCCTCAGGGAAATAGCGTCAAATTACTCAGCGTGCAACTTGATGATAGACTCAACTGGGCTCCTCATATAGAGTCTTTAACAAAAAAATTATAAAGTGTCACCTTTATGATCCGACGTTTGAGGCATTGCGTCAGTTTGCACCACGTACTCAAATCACGCTTCTTTGGTTTGTTCCAAAGTCACATGGCTTATGGTATTTTATTATGGGGTGGCTCGTGCCACGCTCATAAGGCTTTCTTAGTGCAAAAAAGAGTTATTAGAGTCATGGCTAGAGTTCATCATCGCGAACACTGTCGCCCTCTTTTTGCTCATTTTCAAATTATGCCACTTCCTACTCTATTTCTATATTCATCCTTACTTGAAATTCATAAAAACAAAAAAAAAATACACTGTGCAATCAGAAATTCACTCTTACTCCACTCGCAATGCAAATTCTCTCAAGACACCTAGATGCAGGCTCCTGATGTCACAAAAAAAATCTCTGAATCTGCAACTTTATAACAAACTACCTTCAAAGATCAAGTGTCTCAACCTATATCAGCTTAAAAACAGAATCAAATCCTTCTTACTAATAAAATGTTTCTATTCGATCAAGGAGTATCTTGATCTGAGCATTACTGAACTCGAACTCTTGTGATAGACTCTCCCCCAGTCTGTCCTCATATCTTATATTTCACTTCATTCTTAGTGTAAATTTTACTTTATACATGTCTTTATACACTTATATGTTATACATTGTACTATTTCTATGTTTTATTAGTTTGGAAATAAATATATATCTATCTATCTAAAAATATTGAAATTTCGTATTCGTTGAATTTGCTTGTTCATTGTTGACTTAAAAAAAGCAAAAGTATTTCCTAGAGTATCATAAAAATCACGTATCCCCTGATATTACTGGAAAATAACGTACTGGAAGAATAAAACAAACCACAATGTCTAAGATAAAGCAAATAAAGATTTATATCCGCGGCGTTGGTTTTCGAGAGTTGTTGAAAAAATTGGTAAAATGAATGGGATGAAAATGAACACATGCCGTTCAGCGCCAGACTGGAGATTATGTTCATTGCATCCGTCGTGCCGTTTACTTGTTGAGTTGGATTTTGCGCTACGGGTGATTATGAGACAACCAAAATATTTTTCTTTTTCGATTGGGTCGATTCATTTTTTATTTTTATTTCACTTCAACGTTGATGAGAATATTTCTGTGAAGCAATACCAAGTTTGGATATCAGTTCAAATTTCGCTTGGGAGGTTTAGAGCCAATCGGGCTGTTTTCGAGAATGATAGCATACCGCTGTAAAGCGTTTTGCTACTGTCGGGAATAATAACTATTATCCCTAGAATCGTTACTTTCTTTATGACGCCAAGACACTTTTCCAAACTATTTTGAAACTCAACTTCAACCGTCGGATGCCAGATTTTTTAAGTGGTTTACTCCGCTTACCAGGGGTAGCAACAGATGGAGATACGGAATGTCCAGGGGTCTAGTTTCTCGACTGAATTTGAATTTCCAAAGGTCTGTAGGCTTTAATTACAGCCCTTGAGACTGGAATCCGGTTGCACAGACAGTCAGACAGACTTGTCTTTATCCTAACTCAAACACTGGTCTGATCCTATAGTTTATAGGCTTGGAAAGGAGCAGGTTCTTTCCATAGAAGTTTCCAAATGTAACCCCAATATAAAAAAATTATTTAAACTTTAACTTTTTGCAATTTTCACAATTTGGATTTATTATACAAGATTATGAGAACTTTAACAATATATTTTATGCAATAAATTGAACAGCTGAACCGAAATTGATCAGTTTATAACACCTCTTACAAAATATAATTACCAAAATCTTTGTGAGATATCTCACTTTATCTCACTTTGTCATCCAAGCGACCGATTTTCCTATTTATTTACAATCTAAGTTCTGAAAGTGATTTTTCTGGTGTGCGTGGGAATTAAATTCGTCCACCTTAATTTTGTTACTTTATAAACTCGCCTCAATATAAAAACGAAACTTTACGGCCTACTCGTAATATTTACTTTGAGCTTCGAGGAAATAAAACAGAATCACTTTGATATCTCGACCCACCCTTTGTCAAAGCACAAACAATGGTGTTCCCACACTCCTGATCTATCCCTAGCTAAGTACCAACTCAGCGGGAAGCGCTTATATGGCTAGGATTCTTGGTACGAGACATCAACGTGTATTACCTACTAGATTCATAATTACTTTAATGAAGAAAATTCGAGTATCTTATAAAACCACTTTATCCTGAATTAAAAATCCCTAATATCTGTATATTAGTCTTATTATCAATTTAAGATCAAACGTTTTACTCTGCAAGTATCTTGAGGGAAACAAAAAAAATTGTTAACTTGAGATCGGATTCATTAACGCGCTAACCGCTCTCGTTTGGCCATGCTTCACAACTGGATCAGCTAGAAAATATTGTGACCCTCGACGGAACCTGAGATCGTAAATTCGAGGTACTATGAGTTTGAATGGTTCATCGATCTCCTGCTATGGATATTGAAATTCCACAGCAGCAAAATAGATGCAAAATGTCAAATTAACTATTTATTTCAATCAAGTACCAGAACGCTATGAATTTTATAAATGTCTAAATACCTACCAGAGTCAGAAATGAAACAAATGTCGGTGGCAATTCTTTCGAGTACGGTGGGATTGTCAATTAATATGAAATAAATGAAGTTACGTCGGTTAATTGGTGAGATACCCTGTTATCGTAGTGACAGGAGTTCTTATCTATATTCTTGCTTCAACAACAATACCCCACGACACAAATCAATCCGAACCAACAAATAATGCATAACTTGATTCATCGTGAAAGTCACGGGACTGGGATATTTTTCACTTGTGCGATTCCGCACAGCTGAATCGTATTTATTATGAAATATTTACAATGCCCACCTGATAAACTCAAACGGTTTCAAACACAGTAGGGGAAAAATATATACAACAGGTCAATATGGGGATCCATGTGACTTGATGACCCAATCAAATCAACAGGTTATCAAAGGTTTAAACAAAATGTTCTACTTACGGTTACCTCACTACTCAGTTCAACCTTTTGTATGATTGCTTATACTTTACGGAAACTATTTTCTTTGACTCGCGATTCGCAGAACGATTTCAATCACTTGTTCTGGAGAATAACAAACTTGTTCTCGGAACGGAAGCCAAAAGGGCTCGTTCCCGGAAGGGAAGTAAAAGAGCTTGTGCTCGACACGGAAGGGGAGGGAGTGATCCCAATTAAATTTCGGCTTTTATATCCACCGGATTTAAAAGAAATATCTGTCAAAAAACGTATAAAGAAAGACCCTCTTTTTGTTTGATTGACATAAGAACTGGACCAAAAAGCAGCTTATTTTTTTTTGTCCCCTTATGAGAAAGCATAGTACGTTTTTACTAATATAAATTCACCTTTTTCTACCATCATAGTAAAAACAGTCAGAAAAGTCTTTTAGTTTTTTGTACGGTACAAAAAGGCATTAGCACTTTCTTTTGCTTGGTTTTGTGATCGTTTCAGTAGCTTTGTTTATTCACACTTATTTTCTAAACGGGGCATCATTTTGTTGCCAATCCATAATTGATGTTAAACCCCCCAAATTGGCAGGGGCGTACCAAAGTTACTTCAAACTTTTGACTAGCCGTTCTTAGTAACGGAGCTTGGAAAAAATGCTTCGTTACACCGCGACCTAGAAAATGTCAAAATTAATCTGGGTAACCTAGTAAATCCACTGACTAATAGAATATATATTCCATGTGAGAGAAAAATAAATTGGTTTGGAAATCAGTATACTAATATATTATCCCACACGAGATTTATTTCTAAATCGAATATAACTTCAAATATTGATAATAAGGTTAGCCTATGTGAAGTCAAAACAACTGAACATCGAAGTCGGGCGCTGAATGTGAATGCGCATGTGCCAAGAAATGAACACGTTTTTTATCAAAGACGCGAATTTTTTCGTCCATCTCGTTCTAGGAGTCATTATTTCACCTGAAAAAATGTTGGAGTATGACAAGCACATTTCATTTGTTGCAAATTCTCATTATGGTAATATAACCACAAAATTGTGACATTTCTTTTCACGAGTCCAGCGATCTGTCAAAACGGAATCAAGATGGCAGCTGAGGGCACACATTGTAATTCGTTATAAGTGACCACAGTGGTAAAAGTGTATACCTACGAACACTGTAGGAAATAGGCAAAACCACACGACACACACCCTCAGTAAATAGCTCATTACGCACGGTAAACAAATCGCAATCAAAACGCACAGTTCAAATATATACAAATTTATACGTAAAAGTAAGCGGAACATTTTGTAACGTAAATAAACTTAACTTGGTTCTACTAATTTATTTCACACTTAATCTACAACTTAATTTATATTACTACGCTACTGAATAGCTCGATCGTATGGGCTCGTTCAGACTGTGTACTCCCTCTTGAGGGCTGTCTATTTATCTCCGATACAGCATTCTCGATGTTTCGAATTCGGACGGTTGGCGACTAGCATATTCCAATTGTTTCCAATATTGACCGTTGTTTTTTCGCGGCAGAGCGACTGGATGGTTCTCGAATATCTCCGGGGATGATCTCATCGCTGTCGATGGCAACACGTGAGGCGACAGGTCCGGCCTAGGTTCGTTACATTGCCCCCTTCTTAAAGACATTTCGTCCCGAAATTTCATCCTTGGAGTGTGACGATATCTGCATGACTCCCCATATCTGCACCGTGAAGTTCGATGGAAGTAACACTCCACGGTCTTCATGATCGGTCGTGGAAGAGGGTTACAGCAAACCAAAATCTTGACGCCGCTGGATCTGAATATCGCCTCCAGCATACTTCTTATGACTCTCCAGTCCAACCCATCAATACCACAGGACAATTTTGGAATTGCTAGATCCACCAGATTCTGGTCCACCATAGTATCTCTTAGTTTGGTGAGACTCTTCCAGACATCTTCATAGGACGGTTTATCTTGGGAATGCCTCTTGGTAACTAGGTAGTAGATGTTTCTCTGGCCTTTCTTCAACTGTAGCACCCACCAACTTCTGGATTCTGCTCCGCAGTGTTTGGAGTTGACCAAATTTCTTGGAGAACACTACGGCGATGCCCCTGGACATTTGAAGATCTTCTGCCACAAGTGCGCTAGTGCGTAGTCAGCAGGCACCTCGAAAGGTCTCGTGACTCCTCTCTAGTAACCCATATAGAACTTTCTGCCCGTTTGAATACAAGGACATAAACTTCTCGAACGTCATATCATCCTCCGGTGGCTTGAGGGTGCGAACTTGGTCATGGTTTCCAGCGTAAGGGGCCAACCTGTTGAAATGGACGACCCTTGGTTTCCCTCGGGGTGGCTTATGGATTCGGTACACAAGGTCGTTTATCCTTTTCACGATTTTATACGGGCCTTCCCACGAGTTCCGCAACTTTGGTGATAGTCCACGACGACGTTTGGGGTTGTACAGCCAAACCAGATCATCAACCTTAAATCCTCCAGCGTCGGCCTTGATGTCATAGGTCTTCTTCATTTTATCGCTGGCACTCTGGATGTTCAACCGGACTCGTTCGTGGATGTCGTCCATTCTCTGCCGAAGTTTGCTGACGTAGTCCTCTCCCGCAGTGTCTTGTCCTGGCGGTATCCCAAACTTCAGGTCACAAGGCAGTCGCAGTTCTCGGCCCATTATAATACCAGCAGGAGTTTGACCGGTTGACTCGTGTGCTGCGGATCGATAGGCCATCAGGAACAAATGAAGATACTGGTCCCAGTCTCTTTGATGGTCAGAGACAACCTTGGACAAGTGGCGGTTGATCGTCCTGTTCATCCGTTCCACCATTCCATCGGACTGCGGATGTAGGGCCGTGGTTCTTGTCTTGCGGATGTTCAGCAGTAGACATATTTCTTGGAAAAGGTTGGATTTAAAATTTCTGCCTTGATCCGAGTGCAGCTCCATTGGAATACCGAATCGACATATCCATTCTTTCACCAAGACGTCGGCGACGGTGATGGCTTCCTGGTTGGGCAGGGCATAGGCTTCCGCCCACTTACTGAAGTAGTCCATTGCCACAAGGATGTATTTATTCCCGTGGTCGGATACGGAAACGGGCCGGCGATGTCAATGGCGATTCTCTCGAACGGGCTGCCTACGTTGTACTGACGCATCGGGGCCTTGGGTCGTATTCGAGGTCCATTGCTAGCAGCGCATACAGCGCACTTTCTGCACCAGTCCTGGACGTCAGCTTGACAATTGGTCCAGTAAAACCGTTGCCTCACTTTCTGCAGGGTCTTCGTCACTCCCAGATGTCCTCCAGCGACTCCATCATGGATTTCCGCAGCACTTCCTCTCTTCTGTTCCTGGGAACAATTATTTGGCGTCTGTCTTCCCACCAATATCGGCCTCCAACACACGTTTCAGGATCCCATTGTCCAGAATAAGAGAGTTCCATTGTGCCCAATAGGACTTAACAGCCGGCGAGTAACCTGCGACTTCCTGCCATGATGGTCTTCGATTGCCCTTCTTCCAGCTGACGACTAAGCCAGGTCGGGTCTCTCTCTTGGTCTTTCTGGATCTTGCTGTCATTCCAGTTGTCATCCATTGCCGCGGTTCTACAAAGTGTTGCTTCTTTCTCTTCTGCTCGTCGGCAATGAGAGCAATCATCTGGACATGGTCTTCGCGACAAGGCATCTGCATTCTTATGGCTAGTTCCGGCTCGATGTTCGATCTCGAAATCTAATTCTTGAGTCTCTCGATCCAACGTGCTACTTGACCCTCAGGATTTTTGAACTGTAAGAGCCATTTGAGAGCTGCATGGTCAGTTCTCAACAGGAATCTTCTTCCATACACGTACTTGTAGAAGTGTTCCACTCCCTTTACAACAGCTAACAGCTCGCCTGGTGACACAGTAATTGCGCTCTGGTTGGCTAAGCGTCTTGCTGAAATAACCAATGACCTTCTCCTGTCCCTCCTGGATCTGAGATAGGACAGCTCCAAGTCCCACGTTGCTGGCGTCCGTATTCAATTTGAATTTCTCCTTTGGGTTGTGGACAGCTCAGTATAGGTGCGTTGATCAAAGCTCCTTTCAGCTTCCTGAATGAGTCTTGACATTCTTCGGACCACTGGAACTTTGTTTGGCCTTCCGTGAGCTTGGTCAGTGGTTTAGCGATGTTGGCGAATCCCAGCACATATCGGTGATAGTATGTGCATAAACCAAGGAAACTTCGAAGTTGGTGAATGTCTTTTGGGATGGGCCAATCCTTAACAGCTTTGATCTTCTGGTCATCCACTGCTACTCCTTCCCAGAGACAACGTGGCCGAGGTATCGTACTTTTTTTGGAACAGATGGCATTTCTTAGGGCTCAGCTTCAATCCGGAGTTCCTCAGTCGCAGGAATACTTCCTCCAAGTTTTTCACGTGGTCCTCAAACGATCTGCCGACCACAATTATGTCGTCGAGATACACTAGACACGTGTTCCATGAGAGTCCCTTCAGTACTGTTTCCATCAATCTTTCGAATGTGGCGGGAGCATTACAGAGCCCGAATGGCATAACGGTGAACTGCCACAATCCTGAGCCGATGGTAAAGCAGTCTTTCTCGATCTTCCTGAGTCAGTTCTACTTGCCAATATCCACTCTTCAGATCAAGGGTCGAGAAAATCGTGGAACCAGCCAACGTGTCTAGGGTGTCATCTATTCTCGGGAGAGGGTAACTGTCCTTCTTCGTGACATTATTAAGTTGGCGATAGTCTACACAAAAGCGTGTCGATCCTGTCAGATGGTTCGATAACTCCTTCTTTTCCCATATCGCTGACTATTTTGTCAGCCTCTTCCTTCTTGGCAAGAGGAAGTCTTCTTGCTGATTGCCGGATCGGTCGGGCACCCCCAGTATCAATCTTGTGCTGGACCACATTAGTTCGACCTCCTTTTCCTTGTCCGGTATCGAAGATGTCTTGGTACTTCTTAACTAAATCTCTTAGTTTGGGCTGTTGAGCTGGTTTTATATCTTTGGAAGAGATGGCAACTAATTTTTCTAGTTCTGTGGGCAAGTTGTTGGGTTGGCTAATCGTACCTCGTACACTCCGGATCACTGAGGAAACTGACGAGCAGTGCCCCAATATTGTTCCTTTCTTCAAGGTCACTGGAAAATAATTCTTAATCCCTACGGGGGGTTGGCTAATCGTACCTCGTACACTCCGGATCACTGAGGAATCTGACATTAATGACCCTTACGGGCACAAATTTGTCAGCACGCAACAAGGTCTTCCCTAGTGCAATCCCTCGTCCAATTTTCTCATCATGAAGTTTGGGCTCGAACATCACCACGTTTCCACTGCTCGTACTCCCGTCCAGGCGAGCCTCCAGAATGGTTTCAGCCCTCTCAGGTACGCTTACATCTTCAGCCAACAACACACGGATCAACCCCTCACTTCTCCCATGAAGCACCAGCTCTTCTCCGTTGACACGTAGGACGCCGTCTTTGAAATCCAATTCAAACCCTCTGGAATTCATGATGTCCATTCCGATGATTGCATCGTCTTCGATGTCCGCTACAAGTGCCTGATGTTTCACTTTAGTGCTGCCCAAAATTATTTCAATCGGTAGCTCGCCATATACAGTAGCTGGCTCCCTGTTGCTGTGCGTAGCTTCCAGTTGTCGTTCAATCCGTTCCGGGTTCTGCAAAGGAGCCAGAATTGTCCTAGTCGCACCTGTATCTAGCAGCATGGTGCAAGGCTCGTTATTGATGAGACCGTCTACGAAGACACCTTTGTTCTGTCGTTGAAGGATAGCGACATATGCGTTGTTAACCTGGGCTTGCCGGACACATGCCGACGATTGCCCCTTCTCGTCGAACTTTTTTAGTTTTCCTGCATCGGAGTCGATGAATGTTGGACATTTGCTACGCACATGTCCAATTTTGCCACAATTCCGGCATCTTATCTGTCTTTTCTCAGGCAACACTTCCTTCATCACTTTTCTTATGGCAGCTTCCAAGTTAGCATACTCCTGTGAGTCTTCCTCAATCGTTTGAACTTTACTTTGGCTTTTGCAGCATTGTTTCGCTGCCTCGAATTCCAAAGCGCGTGCCAGTGCGTCTACGAGATGTGTTGGACGGGCTAGTGTCAACGCTTGTCTGGTTTCTTGGTCACGGAGTCCATCCAGGAATGCTTGAACCGCTAGTCGCTCCATTACATTTTCTGGTGTGGCTGGATATGCGAGACGAACCAAGCGTGCAATGTCAGTTTCGAATTCTTGTAAGGATTCGCCCGATTTTTGGCAGCGATTTTTCAGCTGGGAGTGGTATACGTGTTCCAAATGAGCGTGGCCATATCGTAATTCTAGATGTTTAATCAGCTGATCATAGTCCTCCTGTTCTTGGGCGGTGAGAGTTTGTAGAATATTTGTCGCTTCTCCACGTAATGCAAGTGTCAGTGCTACAGCTCTTTCCCCTGCATTCCATCCGTTTGCTTTGGCCGCTGCTTCAAACTGCCGGCGGTAATTTGCCCATGGAGTTTTTCCGTCGAACTGAGGCGGCTTCATGGAAAGCTTCCCTATTTCTGAAATGACCTTGACATCTTTTATACCCTCTTGAACTTTATCCAAGTTCAAACTCAAGTCCAGCATTGCATTTTCGTTAACCATCTCTGTGGAGGGCGCACTATTAATTCGTTTTTCCAGCTTACTGATCGTTTCCTTTATTTTGTCCATTTCTGCCTCGACCCCATCTTTGATTTTATCTACCTCCGTGTTCATTTGCTCCCTAATTTTATCTATCTCTGTCTCAACGGTTCCCATTCTTTCTTCTAGAAAATTAGCCACACCACACAATTCTTTTTTTAGGCCTTCTGTGTTTTCCAGGAACTTCACTTCCAGGCTTCTTGCATTTTCTTCCAGGCTTCTTGAATTTTCTAGAAGCTTCTCTTCCAGATTTCTAGAATTTTCTTGAAGCTTCTCTTCCAGATTTCTAGAATTTTCTTCAAGCTTCTCTTCCAGATTTCTAGCATTTTCTTCCAAGCTTCTTGAATTTTCTAGAAGCTTCTCTTCAGATTTCTAGAATTTTCTTGAAGCTTCTCTTCCAGATTTCTAGCATTTTCTTCCAAGCTTCTTGAATTTTCTTGAAGCTTCTCTTCCAGATTTCTAGAATTTTCTTGAAGCTTCTCTTCCAAAGTCCTCGAATTTTGTTGTAGTTCTTCTTTCACGGATTTAGTAGTTTCTTCGAGTTTATTCATTACCAAACTTAAATCACCTCCGGGAACTTCGAATAAAAATGTTTCGGGGTCCTCACCTTCTTGTATAAGTCCTTCTGCAAGTCTTTCCTGGAGTACTTGCTTTTTACCCGTTGTTTCCAGTTCCCTTTCCTCCAATTCCTGTTTCAATTCCGCTACCTTCAAATCCGCAAGGCGCACTTTTCTTGAACACATTTTGTCTTTGACGAGGTATCAGTCTGTTTCATACGAAAAGTTTATCAGTTTGTTAAAAATTCACTTCGCGAACTCTTTTCCACGGGCCACCAGTCTATTGTCTGTTTCACGCGAAGAGTGTATCAGTTTATATTCCCAAGCACAATTGTCCACTTCGCGAAAACCGGGCCACTGTCTATTTTGGGCGTACAAAAAGGTCTATCAATTTATTTTTCTGACTATCCACTCCACGATCACTTGTTTATTTTCAAAATCTCACTTCCGACACCAATTGTAACGTAAATAAACTTAACTTGGTTCTACTAATTTATTTCACACTTAATCTACAACTTAATTTATATTACTACGCTACTGAATAGCTCGATCGTATGGGCTCGTTCAGACTGTGTACTCCCTCTTGAGGGCTGTCTATTTATCTCCGATACAGCATTCTCGATGTTTGAATTCGGCGGTCGTTACAATTTAATAATTCCGCAAGTAGGTCATGATCGCGCAATCGCCCGTCAACAGCATAGTTATAGCAACTGTCAAAATCAAAATAATACAAGCAAACTTTTTTGAAAGACAAATAAGTTGAAAAGGGAAACATTCTCAATTCAATATTGATAGAAATATTTTTCTGTGAATTGAAAAATTCACAGAAAAATATTTCTATCAATATTGAATTGAGAATGTTTCCCTTTTCAACATGAATACCCCACAAGAGGTTATCTTGACGATGGAAGATAGTGACTAAAGTTTATCTTTCAGTCGCAGATGATTCCACATCTGATTTTATGAACATCCTGTTTATATTTTCATCAAATCAACAAATAAGTTCTAGTTAATAATTATAAGATACATACTGTTTACAAAAGAATACCTACATTTTCAATATGTCAAGTGATAGTGAGAACGAAAATTCAACTCGTCCCAACGTCATGGCAATGGCAAAAATGGCAACGAATGATTTACTGCCAAGTAAATCCCGCGAACGCTACGAAAATTGTTACAGTAGATTCATGGACTGGAGACTAAAAAATAAGATGAATTCTTCCTCCGAAAATGTTTTGGTAGTATATTTTCAACACCTACCGGAAAAAATGAAACCTAGCTCTCTATGGGCCTTTTACTCAATGCTTAGATCGACTCTAAACATAAATATAGAAACCTATTCCAAGTTAATAGCGCTATCAAAAAGGAAATCGGATGGCTTTAGAAGCACAAAATAAAAAAATTTGACGGCCAAAAATATTCTAGATTTTTTCGAAACGGCTCCTGACAATCAGTTCTTGTGTATGAAGGTAAAATATGTCCACTGATACTATTTTCCACACTTACAGTAATTTTTATTTTTTGACTATTCTTATATTGGCGTAAGTGGTGCATGCTGAAAACAGGAACTGATAGATATGAAAATTTAAGATGTTGACACAGGAAAATCCTTCATTATTGAAATTCCAAATACAAAAACCAAAATTAAACGTTTTTTTTGTGATCTCTGGCCATTTTCATTCTAGAATTGAAAAATATTACACTATACGCAAGACAATTCTCAATGAATATTTACCTTTTTTTAACCGACGAAACCAAAAAAGAGAAGGTTGGATAGGGTGTACTTCGAAGTTGGTCCCATTTCAATTGGAACAACAAAATCCATCCCTAAGGGTAGCAAAATGAAGGATATTGATCGTTCACCCTCTGAATTTTGGACCGTTAACCGATTCTATTAGGCATAATTCGGTAGTGGGTTTTCCGATTTGGATGATTCTTTTTTTATAAGAAAGGGTATACCTCATAGTTGATCATATCCTAATTTGGAATGGAATGATTCAACCCTATGGAAAGAAAAATAGGGGATGATTGATTTTTCACTTGTGAACTTTGGCACACATATGTAGTTGACATTGACAGACCCTCCTGTAGGAGGATGTACCGTCAAAATGATTACATTCTTTGAAAGGATTGAATTATATTCGAAGTGATAAAATCAACTAACCAGAACTTTCAAAATTAATTTATAGCATATAACAATAAATAGTTAAAATAGAAAATCATATTATTTGATAGTTAATAGTTGAAGTAAGCTAGGTAAGTAAGTATTTTGGAAGTGATAAAAAATTAAGTAGGTAGTATTTAGTAGATTTCAGCAACAAAAAATTGAAAAATAAAAACTTTTTAACAAAAAATTGAACCGACGAAAAAATTAATTGAAAAGCAAAAAATAAAATGAACCCTCTCAGTCTAAATGATAATTGAGCTCCTAAACTAATGTGAGTAACTGATTTTGGGTCGGCGCCAAACAAACTAGCAATTGAATTAGGTAAAGCGTGAAATGATGGCAGCGAGATGCACGGCTGCGTTTTGATTACTTCTTTCAAAGTAATATAATGATCTTCGATAATTGTTTGTTTGGCGCCGACTCAAAATCAGTTACTCACATTAGTTTAGGAGCTCAATTATCATTTAGACTAAGAGGGTCCATTTTAGTTTTTGCTTTTCAGTAAATTTTTTCGTCGGTTTAATTTTTTGTTATTTAATTATAAGTATGAATGGAGAATGCATCAAACAACCCGTTGGGATTAACAAATTAGGCAATATATCAAAAGATATTGCAAAATGCTATTGGACTTGAAGAAACATGGTGGCTGGCAATCGTCTTGAATAGCCGAATGTTATGTTGACAATTCCTTAAAAAACAAAGAACTCACCTCATCGAGAATATACTCCGCTATTTTACATAATAGTAATACAACCTCAACAAATGAAAATATTACAATGTCATATGATTCGACACATCCAAATACTTCTAATATATTTAATAATTGTACACTAACCATAAATAATAATAATGTTCCTAATTGAAAAGGGAAACATTCTCAATTGAATATTGATAGAAAGATTTTTCTGTGAATTGAAAAATCTACGATTAAAATGATAGTTGATAGTTAATGTCAGAAAACACTTATTTCAAAGTGTCTCTCCAAAAGAAATGAGTCTAACTTTTTCCATCTTTGCAAAGTGAGATTGCTTCTTGAAAATGTTTTCCCATTTCTTCCGGTCTTCCTGATGATCGTGGAAGCGGAAATAGTTTTCGTAGACAAAAATGTATTGAAGACCTAGTGAATGCGATGTCTCTCCTGCGTCAATGTTACGGAGGATTTCTGGTGAGTACTCTCTTTTGGAAAACATTCTTCTTTGCCTCATTCATCTTTATGAGTTCTTAATTAAGACTGGAATAGAAAATCAAATAACTATCTGAATGAAAATGCAAATTTTCAATTTCAGATTTTTTCTTTTGAGTTAGGGCTTTTTCAGAATATCTATCAGATGTAGTTCAATGTCCAGCGTGGCTTTCGCCGGGGAAGTAGTTGTTTTCTGTTAGACATTCACAAAAAATAACTTAATTTTAATCGTAGATTTTTCAATTCACAGAAAAATATTTCTATTAATATTCAATTGAGAATGTTTCCCTTTTCAACATGAATACCCCACAAGATGTTATCTTGACGATGGAAGATAGTGACTAAAGTTTATCTTTCAGTCGCAGATGATTCCACATCTGATTTTATGAACATCCTCTTTATATTTTCAATAAATCAATGTTCCTAATGTTGATCAAACCAACGTAGTAGTAAATAGAACGAATTATATCCTATATTATCATCAAAATTGTGAAACATATATCCTCTATAATTTTATAAAATCCTTCGAAATAAAATTGTGCAAAAAATCTGAAGGTGCAATAATATACAGGGTATCCCATTTGAAGAAATCAAGTACCCTGTCGTAACTAGTTTTTAGATATCTCTGAATACATGAAACGAACAACTAAAAACGAAAACTAAAATAAAAAATCGACGTGTTTAAGCATCATTTACAATAATGAAAATATTAAAAATAGTCCAGACACATTTGGCACATTGTATATGGCCGTAGGTGAAGGATAGTACGTAATGCGTGTTGTAAAGCAATTACGCACTCATGGAATTACGCATCCGCCGCTACGCAGCTTCGTGCGTAATTTTTACATCCGTGCGTAATATGCTTTTTACCATACTTGATACGTAATATACTATTATATTGTCATTCTCTATGCGAATTTGAGTAGTTTTGTCAATTCTGGATTATAATTCGAGCTTCAACTGGAGGAAAATGCCAGTTACTTGCATTCTAGTTGACTGTGGGATAGAGTCGGCTTTTACTCGGTGCCTACAGTTTGAAATAACAAGTTTTTGACTAGTAGAAATCACTAATCGAGGAAGAGAAGAGCTTTATGGTTAGCTGCAATCAAGTGAGATGATCTTACGGATTCCAAAATCAAGTATCAGAGTCTGCAGCAGACATAAAAGTGTGCACATTCATGAAAATATCCATCATTCATTCTTGGGTATTACTTCAAACTTTTGTGGTTTGTTCTTGCGATTATCTGTATGATTTTGCCTACTTGCATATTTCTGAATTGTTCATTAGGAAGTCTCATTTCCAATGAAGTTCGTATACATACAGATAATTGATATATTTTCCACTTTCAAAGGGAAACTCAAAATGAATGTTCATGTTCCTTATCAAAAAACATTCAGACATTCTTATTGAATTATTGGAGTACAAATTTTCCCCAGAATTCTGGTGACTCAACAAATAAAAAAATATTTTGAAATATGTGTTTTTCAATCTGAACCTGTCCTTTATAGAAATTTCAGGCAATTGTGGAAATACATGATGGAGTTTCTTGACATGTTTTTTGGGTAACCTTCCACAGTCTGAAAATGAAAATATAATCAGGAAAATCTATACAAGTGTAGAAAGGGCAAACTGATTAGTTCACCCCAATAAGTTATTGCGTTCACCAAATTATATTTCCTATGGAAAAATGATTCAATTTGTCAATAACTTGCCGTTTTCTGAATTTGCCTATCAAAAAAATTTTTTAAAAAATTCAAAAGATACTCCTCTATATAGTTTTTGCTTGACGTTTCGGGGACTATATCTGCCCCCGTTCTCAAAATCTTCTAAATCTCCTTTAATTGTTTTATAATTTGGATTTTTGCTCGCAGAGTCTTTTTTGCTTTTTCAACTGACGGATGTCAATTGAGATCTGCCAAAAATACATGGCTACCTCTACTCAGAGAGGAAGTGAGATATGGTAGAATGCTAATAAACTGATCCGAACAACACCCCATATATCAAATGAGCAATACGTCAATCTCAAACTTTTTTGGCAGATCTCAATTGACATCTGTCAGTTGAAAAAGCAAAAAAGACTCTGCGAGCAAAAATCCAAATTATAAAACAATTAAAGGAGATTTAGAAGATTTTGAGAACGGGGGCAGATATAGTCCCCGAAACGTCAAGCAAAAACTATATAGAGAAGTATCTTTTAAATTTTTTAAAAATTTTTTTGATAGGCAAATTCAGTTATTGACAAATTGAATCATTTTTCCATAGGAAATATAATTTGGTGAACGCAATAACTTATCGGGGTGAACTAATCAGTTTGCCCTTTCTACACTTGTATAGATTTTCCTGATTATATTTTCATTTTCAGACTGTGGAAGGTTACCCAAAAAACATGTCAAGAAACGTTGTTCCTCCACAAAAAACCACATTCATTCAATACATGATGGAGACTTGTGAAGGGTATTGTAATATTAAAATAAAAAAATTCTGTATGAATTTATTAAGTAAAAATTCATGTTACCAGGGATCGTTAGTTCCCTGATATTTATTGAAATTTTACTATATAAAAATATTGATATGGGATATATTTTTTTCCAGCTTTTTGATGATTGGTATTAAATGCAAAGTAATTGACTGAATCAGTAAAACAACGAACAACGAAAACAATCATATGCAAGAAAGTATGGTAACATATTAGTGAATCCACCATATCGATTCGATCAAATAATATGATGAATGAAAAAATGGAGTTTTCGGTCTCATTCTGATTCACACGTACTATGTTTCCGATTCTCCCAACATTAAAAAATGTTCTGGAG
Organism: Gonioctena quinquepunctata; assembly: GCA_018342105.1. Lineage (NCBI taxonomy): Eukaryota > Metazoa > Arthropoda > Insecta > Coleoptera > Chrysomelidae > Gonioctena > Gonioctena quinquepunctata. The sequence goes on along the minus strand of JAFIRS010004186.1, from coordinate 62,653 downwards.
GTTGACACATATTCCGATATGTTGTAAGAAATTAGCGTGATTATTGCACATAGGAAATTATGTCTCTTCTAAGGACATATCTTCAGTTTTTCTCAATTATCTCAGAAACCTCCACTCTTAGATACATGGTATGTTGACTTTTAGGTTGAGTATCGATGACCCGAACTGATGTCAGACGGTCATTTGTCTATTCACTTGTCCCAAGAAAATATGAAGGAAGATATGACCACATACCATCGTACTACGCCACTGGTTAACGAAAATGAAAAATGATAACTTAAAATTAGCACGTTGATAATCTTTGATTAGTGTACCAAGTTTCTAATTTTTTCTTTGAGGAATTTTGGAGAAAACAAATTAAATTTTAATTTTTCTCGTACTTTCGACACCCTGTATCTCAGAGGGGATGCATTTTAGGATATACCTTGATGGCAACTTTTCACCTCGAAATGAGGTGAGGAATCTGTAGTCGGAGTTTGTCATATATATATATATATATTATATATATATATATATATATATATATATATATATATATATATATATATATATATTGCAGTTTCAAAAATAATTCCAGACCTATAGAATAAATTCAATATCATAGCCAATTGAGATGAAGTTGAAAGGTTCAATACAAATGTTGGTGTAGCATGGAAATTATCTTCATAAAAAATAAATATGAAACAAAAATATGGAGGTTCCTCCATGTTTTGTATTTCAATATGTATTGAAGTTTCTAACTAACTTTAAAAATTCCTATGTTAGCATTTAAAAGAAATGAGTGTATTGATGTTGAGAAATGAAGAAAAACTAAAATTGTAAAAATAGTTAGTCTGCATAAAACTTATTGTGTAAAAAGTTTGGCCATAAATTATTGTTACTCACATGATATTGTTCAATCTTCCATAGCATACTTTCATGAAACTGTTCCGTTACGAGGGGAATACAAAAAGTAATTTTTTATAAAATCTCAATTATATCAGCAGATTGTGAATTGGAAGTATGATTGTGATATATCATTGGAAAGGTAATTCTATACCAAATCGTAATTTTAAAAAAATATATACTTTCCATTTGAAATATAAAAATTGGATGCGCTTCCGGTCAAACCGGAAGTGTCATATTTGGTTTGATACTTGCTAAATTGTACATTCATAACATCAAATCGAAGTACCGAATTTGAAACATCCATATAAAATAACAACACAGGGGGGTAAATTGGTTATGGGTCACCCGGTATATATATATATATATATATAATATATATATATATATAATATATATATATATATATATATATATATATATATATATATATATATATATATATATATATATCAGAAGGTTGCAGAGCTAAAAAATCCAAAATTTTTACTAAACAAGATGTCACAAAGTTTTTGAGCATCAAATGAAACATATTTATTTAAAAAAGTTGCTATGATAATTGGACTGAGTGGAGCATGCAGAAGAGAGGAACTGACAAATATGCTTGTTGAAAATGTGAAAGATGAAGGATCCGTTTTTAGAATTACTTTACCGAATACAAAAACAAAGGTAATGCGAGAATTTTTTGTAACATCGGGGAATATTGAAAATGGTAGAACTTGTCAGACAATATGTGAAAATACGACCTTGCAACACAAACCATCGACGTTTTTTTTTCACTTATAAAATAAGAAATGCACGAAACAACCCGTTGGAGTTCACACCTTTGGTAAAATGGCAAAAGTTATTGCCACTTTTCGAATTCCCCTCACCCTGAAGAATATCCCGGACTTTGTTTTCGGCGATCGTCTGCTTCATTTTTGGCCGATTCTGGAGCTGATCTGTGTACCGTGAAACGCCATGGAGGATGGAAAAGCAATACTGTTGCTGAAGGTTACATCGAAAATTCAAAAGAGCAAAAAAAAATATCAGAAGCAAGTTTTGGTGTCAACAACCAAACAGGATTACAAGTTTACCAAAAAGCATCAACTACTGATTTAAAAACTCTAGAATCCATTGGAATTAATATTGCAAATTGTAGTAATTGCTCTTTTACCATTTATAATAAATAGTTATGTACATAGTTATGCATTTTGAAAAACTTTTTTGATATCACCATCACATGTTTTTCATATAGAATTTCATTATGGTACTCAGTACCATAATGAATTCATTATGGGACTAAGTACCATAATGAGCTTCCTTGTGTCATCAAAATTGAGTGACATAACGTTGTCATTATGACATGCCATCAGATGAAATAACTAATCATATTTGTAAGTAAAAAATGTTATCAATATAAGACTTTGTAACATATCAAAACATTTTATTTATTCACACTCTACCCTCGAGTCTGCTTCACCGCATGGTTGAAACTGCCCCTCCGGAGGGGTAGTTTCAACCTTTTGACACTTTTTTCTGAAATCAATATCTTATATTCATAGTTTTTTTTTCTCACATTTTTAACAATATTTTATATAATAAGGTGTGTATTTTATAACTGTGTCTTAATATGTCGCTATCAATTAAAAATGACAACAATATGCGAGTTTGTATTCAAACATGTTGAATGTGTCCTCATTTCTCCTACAGACTTTCAACCCCCATTCAATCCCTTTAGGGTTGAATTTTCCAAAACTCTAAGACACATTTATCTTTACTTGTGAAGAAGAGCCCAAATAATCATTTCAATGACTCTTTTATTTTAAAATTAATAAATCATCCTTTATTTTCGAATAAATAAATTCGAATGGGACCCACTTTGAAGCATACCCTATACAATAAAAATGGAATCATCTGAATCGGATAACCCAGTACAAAGTTATGCGTGCTAGAATCGGTTAAGAAGTGAAAATTCAGTGGGTAAACCAACAATCACCCCTCAATTTCCTAGCCTTAGGAGTGGAATTTTTTTCCCAAACCAAATAGGACCAACTTCGAGGTATACCCTATATACTAAAGAAAAAATCATCATCATCGGACTTCTCTGTAAAAAGTTAAGCGTGGTCATACATAAAAAAATATACTCGTCCACTAGAGAACCTCCTCCTTTTTTTTCGTCGGTAAATTGAAAACATTCTAGGCAAAGGCGTATTTTTTAATCAAAAAATATTCCAATTCCTCGGAATCGCTACTGTTCATAGTATATTTTCTTGAAAGCGTCGCGACGTTGCTGCAGAATTAATTGAAGCGTCAAGGTAGCGTGGCCGAGCGGTCTAAGGCGCTGGTTTAAGGCACCAGTCTCCTCGGAGGCGTGGGTTCGAATCCCACCGCTGCCACATTTTTTGAGAAATTCTCAGAAACATGATTATTCAAAATCATTCAAATTTATGGAAAGTGGTCTTCAACATTCTAAAAAGGGCATATCTATCATACAACAGTTTGTTGAGCAAATATATGTTTTTTTGAAAAACGTACTCATGGAAAATGTACAATAAAGAAATCGCTTTCAATTCAGAGCTCTTTTTTTCGAAATATTAAGAATACCTTAATTCAGAATTCCGCTTCTTGATTGATAGGAATTTTCAGAAAAAGATGAAAAATTTTCTCATTGGTTATTCTCAAATTCGTAATATTTTTTATACATTTTGGATTACTCTCGTCCAAAAACCACATTTCAGAAAATAACAAACTGACTTGAAAAATCGCAAAATATCATTACCTACCCTAAAACCCTTATTACACTATGCCTTTTTCGTGCCTATTTTTGTGCTTATTTTCATGGCTATTTGTTGGCTAAATTTCCCCAAATAACTGGCACTATTACACCGTGCCTTTTTGATGATTGTTTCAGGCGCTAATTTCAGAGCTGCAAACCTAAGGAAAATTGACATTTACCTTAAATGATTGGGTAATTTAGTAAACCTGGACTATTTGTTTCAACTTTTTCCTTACCTAGTACAAGATTTTTCCTTCTTTTCTGTCATACTGAACAAAAGGAAAACTATGTGATTGATTTCATTTGTTTGTTGGTTATGTCAAGTCCAATAGATAATTATTGTTTTGGCAAACCTGACATTTCCACAAACGTCCTTGAAATCCCCTCGATTCAGGCGGAAAAAATAGAACCAGTCCTATTTATTTTCACGCCTGAAACAATCAACAAAATAGCCACGCGCGCATGCGTATTTGTTTAAAATTTCAGCCACCGGCAGTCAGGCAGACAAATAGGCACGGAAAAGGCATAGTGTAATAAGGGTTTAAAGATTGGTAATTGTTATATTACAAAACAAACTACAAACTTATGTCTGTAATACAATCGACAACATGGTGGCCCTCAAGTCACTGAAATGAGGAACAACAGAGAGAAAAATTGCCAAATTGGGAGTTTGGAATGATGGTGCCGTTACCTGAGTTCTTATATGCACTCAATATGTGCATTTTTTAGTGATCGTCAGGTTTTAAAAATGTTTTCAATTTTCTTTACAAATTTTTTTGATAGCTGTACAGGAAAATGTTTCCAATATTTTTGCGGATATACAATATATATATATATATATATATATATATACAGTGACCGGCAGAAAGTACGCATCATATAGGAAATTCTTTTATTAATAAATTTTGAATATCGATATGTGCAATCGCTTCTGCATCAAAAGCAACCCCAAAAGACGTTGTACAGTGCCGTTCGTCTTTTCGTGTTTGGAGGGAAATTTAAAAAATTAAAAATTATGTTCAAAACACACTTAGTTGGGAAAATATCGAAAAATGTTATTCGAAAAAGTTGTTCAGAACGTTATTTTATAGCTATGTACAAGTTTTGATAGAAAATTTGAGATAAAAAATAAAAATAAATTTTTTGCCATAATGAAAATTTCAATTTGGAAAAATACATTTTAGACAAAGAAACTTATTAGTAAGGCCAACAGTAATATTTTAAATGATATTTTGTAAATATTTGCAAGCTACTTCTATTTTATTCGGAAAAAAATTGAAATCTATGGATTTGCCATGGATTCAGCTGCTTCATAAGAGGTCACTGAAATATCTCCAGGACATTATAATCCCGATACTGTTCATTATTAATAAAGATGGTTCTTTGTCAATAATAAACAGTATCGGGATTATAATGTCCTGAAGATATTTCTGTGACCTCTTATGAAGCAGCTAAACACATGGCAAATCCACAGATTTGAAATTTTCTTCGAATAAAATAGAAGTAGCTGGTGAATCTTTACAAAATATTATTCAAAATATGACTCTTGGGCTTTCCTAATGAGTTTCTATGTCAGAAACGTATTTTTTCAAATTGAATTTTTTTTATGGCAAAAATTGATTTTTATTTTTTCATATCAGATTTTTTACCAAACTTGTACATAGCTATGAAATGTCGTTCTAAACAACTTTTCCAAATAACATTTTTCAATATTTTCCCAAATAAGTGTGTTTTGAGACATAATTTTAAATTTTTTTGAATTTCCTGTCAAAGAAGAAAAGACGAACGGCACTGTACAACATCTTTTGGGGTTTCTATAGATGCAGAAGCGATTGCATGTATCGACATTTGTCAAAATATTATATTAAAAAAATTCCCATATGATGCGTACTTTCTGCCGGTCACTGTATATATATATATATATATATATATATATATATATATATGTATAAATTTATATATATATATATATATATATATATATATATATATTATATATCCGCAAAAATATTGGAAACATTTTTTTGGTATCTTCCTGTACAGCTATCGAAAAAATTTGTAAAGAAAATTGAAAACATTTTTAAAACCTGACGATCACTAAAAAATGCACATATTGAGTGCTTATAAGAACTCAAGTAACGGCACCATCGCATTCACAAGACTCCCCAATTTGAGCAATTTTTTTTTCTCTCTTGTTGTTCTCTTTTCATTTCAGGTGCACTTGAGGGGCCACCATTCGTTGGTCGTATTGTATTACAGACATGAGTTTGTAGTTTGTTTTGTAATATAACAATTACCAATCTTTAGGGTAGGTAATAATATTTTGCGATTTTTCAAGTCAGTTTGTTATTTTCTGAAATGTGATTTTTAGACGAGAGTATTCCAAAATGTATAAAAAATATTACGAATTTGAGAATAACCAATGAGAGGATTTCTCATCTTTTTCTGAAAATTCCTATCAATCAAGAAGCGGAATTCTGAATTAAGGTATTCTTGATATTTCGAAAAAAAGAGCTCTGAATTGAAAGCGATTTCTTTATTGTACATTTTGCATGAGTACGTTTTTCAAAAAAACATATATCTGCTCAACAAACTGTTGTATGATAGATATGCCCTTTTTAGAATGTTGAAGACCACTTTCCATAAATTTGAATGATTTTGAATAATCATGTTTCTGAGAATTTCTCAAAAAATGTGGCAGCGGTGGGATTCGAACCCACGCCTCCGAGGAGACTGGTGCCTTAAACCAGCGCCTTAGACCGCTCAATTCAATTCAATTCAAAAAAGTTTATTCAATTTTTCTGGTAAGTACAATTCATGTTCTTAATCTATATTACTAACTAGTATTTACATAATTACATTATATACAATATGACGGCTGGAGGTTGTTCGCGCAGCCCCCAGTCCGGAGAGAGCCGGATCGTCCCCCCGGGGTGCCACGTTCACCGTAGCGTTCCAGACGGACGCTCCGACTCAAAGACGAACCGTTGCCTACGTGTACGAGGATATTAGGTCCGTCCCAGCAGATCTTAGCACTGTTCTCTCGAGCATGTAGTAAGAGCATGTATGTTTCGGAGCTATTTTTCGGACACCTGTCATTTGACTTATTCCAAAATTTGAAGTAGTTTTGATTGTTTATGAATGATATTTATATCTTGATCTATTTATACCTTGACGCTTCAATTAATTCTGCAGCAACGTCGCGACGCTTTCAAGTAAAATATACCATGAACACTAGCGATTCAGAGGAATTGGAATATTTTTCGATTTAAAAATACGCTTTTGCCGAGAATGTTTTTAATCTACCGACGAAAAAAAAGGAGAAGGTTCTCTAGTCGACGATTATATTTTTTTTTGTATGACCACGCTTAACTTTTTACAGTGTAGTCCAATTCTGATGATTATTTCTTAAGTTGATAGGGTATACCTCGAATGGTCCCATTTGGATTTGGGAAAAAAAATTCCCTCCTAAGGCTAGACAAATTAGGAATGCTTGTTGGTTCACTTCTTAACCGATTCTAACGCATAACTTTGTACTGGCTTATCCGATTTAGATGATTCATTTTTTATTGTAAAGGATATGCTTCAAAGTGGGTCCCATTCGAATTTGAAAAATTACACCCCTAGGAGTAGAAAAATGAAGGATTATTTATTAATTTTAAAATAAAATAGTACTTGGGCTTTTTTCACAAATAAAGATAAATGTGTCTTAGGGTTTTTGAAAATTCAACCTTAAAGGGATAAAATGAGGGTTGAAAGTCTGTAGGGGAAAGGGGGGGACATTCAACATGTTTGAATTCCAACTCGCATATTTTTGTTATTTTCAATTGACAGCGACATACTATGACACAGTTATAAAATACACACCTCATTATATAAAATATTGTTGAAAATGTGAGAAAAAAAAACAACTATCAATATAATACATTGATTTCAGAAAAAAGTGTCAAAAGGTTGAAACTGCCCCTGCGGAGGGGCAGTTTCAACCATGCGGTGGGGCAGACTCGAGAGTGAATAAATAAAATGTTCTGATATGTTAGAAAGTCTTATATTGATAACATTTTTTACTTACAAACATGATTAGTTATTTTAGTTAACATCAAGTTAACTTAAATTAATATTGAACAGAAGCAAAGAAGCTGTTCGAGCTGTTTTAGCTGAATTTGGTTCCGTCAACTTAAAACGATATCATCACGTTTGACAATAGATATATCATCATTAACCAGTGGGTAGAAAAAATTATCCAATGGATATTTACGACGTAAAAATTTAACTTCAAATTCATTTGATTTTGCAGATATTACCCTGGCTATATAGTATATTACTTCACTTTTGGTACAGAATTTTAGCAAAACGAAATCATTCTCATTTATTATATCATCGTCGCGCAATAAAATTGGAGCTGTTTCTCGTTCGCTATCGTCCGGAACGTCATCTGAGTCCAAAACCACTGTATGATTTGAATCAGAACTACTCTCGCTAATTTTTCGTTTACGCTGGGGCCTAGTTTTCATGTAATATTCCGGAAAATCTTTCTTAAACACGTTCTGTATTTTTTTCTCTCCTTTGTTTTTTTTACGAAGCCCTTTTTCAAACTCCAGCTGTTCCAACCGATTCTTCTCCGGAGTATCGGTGTAAATACGGGATTTTCCTTTCTTATTTTCACCCTTTTCCTTTTTTTCAATACAGGGTCTAGGAAAAGGTCGTACTGAGTCTGGGGTGGGAATACAATTACCACATTTTTTGACTGACCCCAAAATTAGTCAAACATAATTAGAAAACTTCTTTGAGAATGTCTAAATGAATAAATTAGTTACGAAAAACTGGTTTTTCTGGTGTAATGGAAATAGGAATAACATTAGATGGTATATGATCTGCTGTTGGAGTTGATGGTATGGCATGGTCTTTAGGTGAAGCTGAAGTGGTGGGTATATCTAAAATATAGGAAACTTTAAAGCCCACTAAACCACTAATATTTATACATTTACCTATAGATACTAATGTTGGTGTGACAGTTGAAGATATGTTCGTACCATCTGAATTACACCATTGTTTGCATAATATTACCTAGTTTTTTTACGCGGTTTAGGACGGGGCAGATTCGACCACTGACTGAAAGTGCCTCTTGTTTAGGTGGCCGAATCTGCCCCATAGCACATTTTTATAAATATTCGTATGTCCTGACAACATGCTTGATTTCAAGGTTATGTCGATCTGGCATACAACTTTCTAATGATAACAAAAAGACACAGTAAGCAAATGAGTTGAGTAATACTTTAAACTTTGTTGGTATTGCAGAAAGTAATTCGCGAAAAACTAACCTTGCAATGCACTATTTTATAATTGATTTTTTAATTTACTGTCTCCAACTTCTAGGCTCATAATATTTAACTGACAGTTGTACCACCTTACTAGTAATCTCTATATAAATCAATTGCTGTTCGTTAGTCTCGCTTAAACTCAAAAACGGCTTGACCGATTTGAATAATTTCTTTTTCGTTTCGTTTTTTCTAATACAGGGGTGGTTTAAAATAAAAAAAAAATAGGGAAAACCCAAAAGAACACCTGAAAAATAGAAATACGGACCTATCGTCTAAGTGACGTGCCATACAGTATCGTCTAAGTGACATTTCTTCCGTGCGGTTGTAATAGTATATTATGCAATAAGCACAAAATGATGCCCATTTTGCACGAGTATGAAATTTGCAGCACCAGCCGAAGGCAAGTGCTGCAATTCATACGAGTGCAAAATGGCCATTTTGTTGTGAGTTGCATACTATACTTTTTCTATGACAACATATCGTTCACGTTTAATACATGCATACATTGCAAAAACTTTGAAAGAAATGAACTGATGATATTTCATTACTCCGAATTCGCCGCTAATGGGCTTTCTATCAGAATTAAAATATAAACTGAAGAAATATGTAAATATTTTCTTTATTGCTATTTCTAATAGGTACACAGAAATAGAAGCCTATAAATGTATGTATGTATCTAATTGAAGTTGAATGTGCCATTATTGAATATCATATTTGGAGAACTTGATTGCTGAATACTTAATTCTATTCGAAATTGATAATTTGTCGACGTTGAAGTAGACGGCTTCTCGCGATTTTCCATTTCTGAATTCGTTGGTATGCCTGATGGTATGTTGCATTTGCAATTTTATTTGCAATGTCAAGCTCACTTTTCTTCGATTCATCAATATATCCCTCAGCGACTATTGTAGATCGCCAGCCACCGTGGCGTTTTAACGTGGTTATGTCACCTCCAGCATCAACAATAATTGTTGCGGAGGATCGGCGAAAGCAGTGCCCAGTATATAATTCGTAATTTGGCAATTTTGAATACTTGGCAATCTCTTTTCCCATAGCTCCAAACTTATTCAGACCCATTCTCTGAATGGTACACTTTCCTTTTTGATAATTAATGAAAAACCATAGACCATTAGCATTTTGAGGGGCGAAGATTTGCGTATTTTTCATAAATTTCGTAGAATTTTCCAGTTACAGTAAAATTTCGTATTCCAAAAAAAAGGTTATAAGCGCGTTGATACATACTCTTCGATGTTTCCGGTAATAAATTTAGTGTTGTTACCTTCGCTGCTTCTATTATGTTCGGAGGTGTCAAATCTAAGTCAATATCACTATCAGTTTCCATTTTAATTAATAGGTTTTTTTTTATTGGTGCCCCTTTTTACCCATTTAAAGCACGCCTCAGCGTGTTTAAATCGAACTTTAAAAAACGCGCGTTTTTTAAAGGTAACCATGGCAACATCAACAAATCGAGAAACGTGAAGTCTAAATGACAAATTTTTGATTATTGATCTGACAGGAGTACCTTGTAACGTCAAATAATATATTACTCACAATTCGTTCATTTATATGTGCTCCTCCATCCATTTGATGAACTTTTCATATTCTTTTTTATATATATCACTGGATTTTCGCGGTATTAACCGTGATTCTGCCTCACTATTCAAAAAATCGATATTAGAATAATTCATTTTTGAGCTCTGGTGACAACAAATATTGATCTTTGGTAACAAATTGCAAATGAATGTTTTTCTCATTTCCATGACAACGAAAGGTATACTGATGTCACATCACGAATTCAACCTTCTTGCATTATTAGTTCTTATTTCTATTTTTTGTAGTAATAATACCAGTATATATGATTTCAAAGTGCACCAATAAAAAAAAATAACGTAAAGTATTCGTGGATAACTGGTCTTAAAAACACTTGCTCTATTTCGAGCACTCCGGCTGCGCCGTCGTGCTCGAAAAATCGCGCGTGTTTTAAAGCCCTTTTTATCCACTTATACTTTAATATACTATTATAAAAAACAACTATGAAATTACTCGTAACCTACTAAAACTTTGACAGAAACGATCTGCTGACATTTCATCAATTTGTCGCTAGACGTCATAATTTGACAAGCCGTAGTCGTCGTAATTTTAGAGTGAACCTAGACCTAACACGAAATATTCCATTTCGCATTTGTTGCTTAGCAACTTGCCTAGCAACCGATGCAAAAATGAAAGTCTGTACAGATTGTGCTTGTTTATGATTGAAGTTACGGATATAAAATGAACATTTAACGAGGTTGTCGTAGAAAAAATTTATTACATTTCAAAGAGTTTTCAAACGTTGTGGATGTTGAGAAAAGTATTGGTTAAAGTGAATGTATGTACACTTTGCGATTGTTTGTCATTTATTTTGATCTGCCAGTCAGGATGAGTCCGACCGACAAACTCCGACTACAGATTCCTCACTTCATTTCGAGGCGAAAAGTTGCTATCAAGGTATTTCGTAAAATGCATCCCCTCTGAAATACAGGGTGTCGAAAGTATGAAAAAAATTAAGATTTAATGGTTTAGATTCACGAATCATTCCCCTAAATGTTGAGGGTAGTCCACCCCTTAATTTTTTTTATTTTTTTTTCGGGACAAAATTTTTTGTTTTTATTTTTTTATGATACAGCATTCAAAAATACATACAACCCTAAGTTTTCACTCTTCTACGATCAACCCCTATTTTTTTGGCAAGATTTTTAATTTTATGTTGTCATGACTGAGAATAAAAAAATTCATATTTCTCTTAATTTTCACCCTTCTACGATCAACCCCTATTTTGTTATTTTTTTTAACAGGAAAACGGAATAACAGGAAAACGGGATAACGGGATAACGGGAATAACGGGATAAGGGAATAACGGAAAGACGGAATGACGGGATAAATAAAAAACGGGATAACAGGAAAACGGGATAACGGGAATAACGGGAAAGAAAAACCGGGAAAACGGGATAACGGGATGACAGGATAAGAAAGGGAAGGGATAACGGGATAAAGGAAAAATGGAATAACAGGAAAACGGGATAACGGGATAAAGGAGTAACTGGATAACGGGATAACGAAAAAACTGGATAACGGGATGACAGGATAAGGGGATAACGGGATAACGGGGTAAAGACAAAAAGGGGTAACAGAAAAATGGGATAACGGAATAACGGGAAAATTTTCGGGAAAAACATTTTAGGGAACATAGAACTTTGGACAGGACGTCTGTCGGGTCCGCTAATACAATATATTTTTCTTAAGCGGTGAATTGAAATGCAATGCGAGTTAGGTCGACTGGTTGAAAGTGCCCCCTGGTCGAATATGACCCCCTTTCCCCTATAGTAAGTTTCAAAGTTGGATCATGAAAATTTGTATTTGGGGCTCTTTGTTACAAAAACAAAATATGTGTTTTGGTGCCTTTGGAAATAACCCCTAAAGGGGCAAAAGGGAAATTGGAAGGAAATTTGTATTGGTTAAATGTTACAAATAGAAGAAAAGTATTTCACATGTTTTCAGAAATGCAACCCCTAAAGGGGTGAAAAGGGGGCTGAAAGTTTGTATGGGGGTTCCGTTAGTTTTCAAGGTAGGGTCATAAAAATTGGTATTTGACGTATTTGTAAGGGATAAAGAAATACATTTTTCAGTATTTTTATAAATTCCGTCGCTAATGGGGTGGGTTAATTTGGAAATGTCGACACAAAAAATACAAAGTTCAACCAACGCGGACGAAGTTGCTGGTACCAGCTAGTTAGAGTATATAACAGTTAATAGTTAAAGTAAGGTGAGAGAGTGAATATTTCAAAAGTAATACAAATTAAGTAGGTACCAATTCGTGGATTTCAGCCACAACAAATTAAAAAATAAAAACTTTTCAACAAAAAATTGAATCGACGGAAAGAGCAAAAAATGAAATGAACCTGTTTAGTCTTGATCACTAAGTTCCAAAACTAATGTAAGTAACTAATTTTGAGTCGGCGCCAAACAAACAGTAAACGAAGATCATTAAATTACTTTGAAGAAATTATCAAAACAACATAACATAAAAATGCAATGTGAAATTTCCAGCGAAAACAATAACATTCCAAAAATGCGCTTTCCGCACGACGACTCGCGACGACGTGTGTCCTCACGTGTGTGCCTTTCCGGGTAGCTGTCTCGCTGATATTAACTTCGAGAACTTTCGGCAATTTCCGTCCAACGGTCGTGCCGCGCAACCCGCTGCCTTCATTTTACGCTTTACGTAATATTCTTGTTTGTTTGTTTGGCCCCGAGTCAAAATCAGTTTTGGAGCTTAGTTATTAAGACTAAACAGGTCCATTTTATTTTTTGCTTTTCAGTTTCTGTTTTCGTCGGTTAAATTTTTTGTTAACAAGTTTTTATTCAAATTCCGCCTGTTAACGATGTGATTTTTTTCCGCCAGTCGGGTAGTGCACCTCATGTATAGTTATTCTAATCCCAATTGGAACGGCAATGAAAATAAAAGCACTACGAGGAGTGTTCATATGCACTGCCCGGCAAATGGGAAATTTATATACACCCAGTGTTTTTACTTTCAAAGCGTTCCTGGTACAATCATAAAAAAGTTCTGTCATGTGGAAGAGAATTCCTTCTCGAAACTTTTTATGTCGGTCCAATTGAGATTAGAAATACTATACATCACGTTAAGAACCATGAAATATTAATCGCATTGAAAAAAAAATCCTAACGCAATGGACATTTACGATTTACGTTTTAACCAAGCTCTCGGAAATGTTTATTTCCATCATTTTACTAGTCATACCTTATAGAACAAATAACTTTGAACTTTGTTTGATATTTTTTTCATGGACTATCAACTGTCAGCGGTTGTGCAAGGAGTTAGATTACACCCTGTATATATGATTGTGGGACCTTCAAACAGAATGCACAATTTCAGTCAAACGACTTGCCAGAGGATGAAAATATGGAAAGAGGTGAATGTGAGTGGAAGATTAGTGATTCTAACCTATTTGATTGTTTGACATTTCAATAGACATTGACTATTCTGAAAATTATTATTGTGTTGAATATTTTTGTTTTATACCCGACTGCAAAGATATTCGAAGATATAACAGTCAGAAGTTTTTTTTTTGAGTTTTTGATATTATTGCCCCAAGAAAAAAGATACCCGTATTTAGGTAACGTACCGTAATTTCGAGTGACTTCAACCCAGCTGGGTGACTTTGGCTCATTTTGATAAACAGACATCATTATTTATAAAATTTGTAACTTTTTTTTACCAGATTGATTTTTCGTGATTCTATCTATTGTATGGGTATTATATACGTGCAACACTGTATTCCATTCAGGAGTCATTTGCAACCAAATTCAATTTGCATAAAATTTTTCTGCAACTAGCAATATGTTTTTTTACTCATTTATGATGATTAAAAATGAAATAATTTTTTATGGCCAAATTTCTTTTGCTTATTTTATCCGTCGGGTTACTTTGGCCTATGTTCATGCTATAAAGAGAAAATCACGCATAATATAAGCCATGGGTCAAAGCCAACACTCAATATGCGTGTGAGTTTGCACACCATGTTTATTTTATATATCCACATACAATGTCTTAATCACAATTTGACATAGCTAATTTGAAAAAGTGGTCAAAGATCAAAATTTTGGTATAAATAATACCAATTTAATTTAACAAATTCATTGTAGACATTTTTTGAATTTGAGTAAGCCAAAGTCACCCGAAATTATGGAAACCATTTGGAAGAATGGACAGAAAAATACAAAGAATCACCCCTCACTACAAAGGCAAAATCGTAACAAAAAATAAACTCCCAAATAAAAATCAAATCTTCATTTTTCATAACAAAAACGTTTGACATAAAAAAACTAAAATTAAATCATCACAAATGCCAAATGAAAAACTACATGATCTGTTCTCAGGAATCTCAAGCAAATGTTGATTTATTGTTGGTTGATAAGTTATGTTTGAAAGATAATGTTTGTTTATATATCTCAATCATATGGATGTTGATGGTTGAGAATAATCAAACTCCGCGATTTGATTCAAACCTTTTTGTTCGGGCTCACTTTTATCCGGTTTTCCAAAATACTTTTTCAATGCTCCCGCTTGTTTTGAGATTTCTTCTATTCTTCTATTCTTCTCTTTTCTATAGAAGGCACCTGACTCTCTTTTAGTTTTTCTGTTTTTGGACGAGGACGACATCTAAAGGTAAAAGGTAAGAAGAACGATAAGTATATCATGGCTCACAGATGCAGATAAAATGAATAGGAATTCTTCAGAATTGAAATTCATCGAAATGACTTCTAAAAAGTACCTACCATTGTTAATACTTTTTTTTTACTTAAAGTGTAAGAATATGGGTTATTCATAAGAAATCCCCATTCCTGTTGAAAAAGTTAGAGCAAATTATTTAAAATAAATAATGATTCGTAGCGCTCTTTCAAAATCTGGGTAAAAATTAAAATTTTCATAAACTCCCCCGGTTGGTAACCTATAATTTTGTAAAAAAAATATATTTTGTGCTAACGAATTTTGAAAGAATTGAAAATAAATTTTGAATTTTCAAACATTCTGTACATATTTTCAAAACGAATCATCGCGACAAAATTAGTTTAAAAATATGACCACTTTTTTTATCCAATTAGAAAACACCCTGTACAACATTTCATTCGTTCATAAATCTAGTTAAGAGCTTTGGTATATACTTACCACAGTTCTGATTTAAATATTCAAACGATACTCAACAGCAACACCTTGTCACTAATTTCCAATATTAACTTACGCTTGCACTTGATTGTGTTTATGACCAGTCTTATTGTATGTTGATTCAAAATTAAATGAACATTTTGAAATAAAAATGGTTTATATATAGTGGTGAAGTAGCAAAAAAAATTCCGATGCCGCATCCCTTTAACTTTGTCGAAACAATCCATTTCTTACCTATAAAGGAAACCGCTAAAATAAAGTTTCTTTTGACCATTGACCTGCGAGCCGCGTGCCGACTGTGATATATATAGTCTTTACAAGTAAGTTGGCACGGCGAAAAAAAATTCAAAGGAGGCCGCAGCGGCGAAACCTTTGAAAAAAAGCCGCCCGGCGAACAGCAGCTCGTTTTTTTCAAAGGTTTCGCCTCTGGTACCTCCATTAAAATTTTTTTTGCCGTTCCAACTGACGTAAAGACTATATAGTTTTCCCAATATCAATTGCAGAAGCATAAAAAAGTCTTGCGGCGAAATCCTGTGAGCAGCAGTGGCGGAGATAACTAAATTTATTTAGATATTTTAAGATTTCAAAAATACTTCATAAATAATGAAAAATGAAAAAAAATTAAAGACAAGCTTTTATTTATACAAATACACCAAGAAAGAAAAATAATTTATTTCATTGTTTGATGTAGGTTATAGTCCATCCAATATCAATTGCAGAAGATGTTTCTATAGGGAGCAAATGAAAACTCACTTCGCTAACACGAGCGTATATGCGAAGAAACTGAACGAAAAATAATCTGTACTACTCGTTAACATTTTCCGTCGGCAGATGGTAGATCAAAAGAGCCGATAGTCAACGTGGACGTGAGTGACAGCTGTCGTTTTCTACAACCGATTCGTCTGGGCCAATCGTCGGACATCGATGCTTGTATAGGCGTGTCTATACGATGGAAGGTCATAAATCACGCGTTATAATTGTGTTTTAATAGCTCTGAAAGATTAAAAACCACTAGCGTCTGTGGTCATCGTATAGACACGCCTATACAAGCATGGATGTCCGACGATTGGCCAAGACGAATCGGTTGTAGAAAAGCGACAGCTGTCACTCACGTCCACGTTGACTATCGGCTCTTTTGATCTACCATCTGCCGACGGAAAATGTTTAGGAGTAGTACAGATTATTTCGTTCAGTTCCTTCTGCTATCGGCTGCAATTGTTAATGGACTACATGTACATAAATATGCCGCCGCGCCGCAGACATGAACCAAAACATACTAGTCGTGCAAAATATGGCCCTTGGTTTTTTTTATAGAAATTTTAATTTTTATGCTGCATTGCCGGCTCTGCCATGAATTTGCTCCAAATGAAGAATGTAGATGAGAGTAGAGAGATACTAATGGACAATAGACCAACACACACACAACTGAGCATAACATTTCATTTCTTCTTCAAATTGCTGATTGTTATACGAATGCGGCGCCCTTGTTTCGCCGTGCGTACGCGCTGCACCTAGGATCGGCCCTGCATATGGGTTTTCTCTAGATTCTACTCCTCCCTTTGTAGTTCCAAGAAAAGTTGGTGTTTTTCTTTCATGTGTATTAATTTCAACTTGTGTTCTTCGAATGATCAAGATCTGCTTTGGACAGAGCCCAAGTAGAAATTCTGTCTTTTATTGTTAAGGTGCTAATCCTTTTTTTGGGACCTCCGCAGATGGTATTGTATTGTTTTCATTACTCATTATAGCCCACGCCTTTTTTGCGAATTAGTAACTGCGTCCGTTTTTTACTTCTACAATATCTTGTTATTTTTTTACCAGTGAAATAAGAATGTTTTTTTCACCTTCATGGAATTATGAGTTATTTTTTTCTTAAGAGACGCCTAACAATTTATAGAATATACTTGGTTCTTTCGGATCAATTTTTCTGTATACTATTGACAAAACTATGAATTCTTAGGTTAGGTTTGATTCAATGTTGATGTTTCTGAACGGTCCGAATGATGCAAAAAGCGAAAAAATGTGTTGCCAACATATGAAAACAATGAGTTGAGGAATCCAGGATAAGTTTTTCAATGAAAAAGCATAACGTTCTAATCCATAGTTAATTAATAATCCGAGTTTAGATAATCAACGGTTTAAACTCGCATTGAACAACTGGGCCTCAGTCATTGTGAAATGGATGGACGACAAAGGCATTCAGTTTCAATCAATTTTGATAATCCAATAGACCTCCAGGTGATTTCAAGAAAACAAAAAGATGGTACATTCGAAGATTTCAACTGCTTGAAACTAGTCAAGGTCTATAATAAACATAATGGCTACGTCAAGTCTTGTTATGGTATAGATAGAAAATATATTAAATGGTGGCATCGTATCTTCTGGAATTTTATCGATGATACGGTGGTCGATGCATTTACAATTTTCAATGCTGGCAATTCTATCAAACTGGAACATTCCTTTTCGCAGAAGCCATTGGTCTCATTGGGGCAGACCCCCGAATACCTCAAAGGGACAGAATAAGTGCAGAAAAGGTTCGAAATAAACACGAGGGGCATATGCCAACAGGGCCAAAGATAGATTAATTTTCTCATATGCTACTGCATGGCAACAAAGTGAAGTGAGCCAAGTGTAGTAGACAAAACCACACAGGACAAGGTGGTATTGCATCCCTTGAAATGTGGACCTTTGCCTAACTCATAAACAGAACTGTTTTATAACATTCCACAAAAAATAAATGAAATTATGAATTATTACAATATTTTTTACCCGACTGCACGACGAAAAGGAGGGTAATGTGTTTATCACTGCTAAGGTAGCGAGAAAAGATGCCAACAATCAGCGAGGATTCAATCTGGATGGTATCTCCAATAGATCCTTCATAAATGATCACTTGCCACCAAAAACCAAAATGTTATTGAAACAAATTCGGAAAGAAGCCATATATAAAAATTATCGTTTTGTGTGGGTACAAAACGGTAATATTTTGGTCAGAAAAACCGGACACATCCAGGATAATTCAGATCTCAAATACAGAAGATCTGCTAAAACTGTAGTGTCCATAATTACAGGTGATATAAATTCGTCAAACAGCTTGTCCCGTCATAATGGCTCTAAATATCATTTATCAAAATGTACGGGGTTCACGAACTAAACTATGTGATTTTAAATTGAATGTGTCAATCAACAAACCGGACATTCTATTCGTTTCTGTATCATGGTTGAACGAGACAATATATGACCACGAAGTGATAGAGCCAACGAATATGGAATTTTTCGCAGAGATAGGTCATCCAGTGCTAGCGAGAAAAAAGAGGGTGGAGGTGTTTTTATCGCTATCAATCATAAATTTGGTGCGTCGCATGAACCGGAATATCAAAGTGAAGCAGAAGACGGATTTCTATTTCATTAAATGGGGTGAAAATGTTTTTATGTTGTGTCTCTTTACCACCGAATAATGATTATGCCACTAGTTGTTTTTTGTCCAAACTAAACTCTCTAAACATATCCAACGACCACGTTTTTCTGATATATGGGGATTTCAACTTATCATCAGCTTCTTGGACAAATGTAAGTGAAAGCTCCTATCTCGAACCTTATAATGTCGAACCAAAGTACCATAATATTTTGGATACCCTGTCATTTCAAAACTTTAAGCAGTTCAATAACATCCATAACACTAATAACAAGCTCCTAGACCTAATTTTTTGCAACTGTAGCAAAATAAATCAGTTACACAACTGCTCTAATCCCCTAGTCCACGAAGATAGTCATCATCCCGCAATAGAATTTATATGCGACGTTAGCCAAATCAGAAACCTTCGAAGACAATCGAACATTTGCTATTTCAATTTCAAAAAAGCCGATAACTCTCGAATAGACCAAGCAGTATCCGCTATTGCATGGGATAACAATTTTGCTGGAAAATCTTTGAACAGCAGTGTAAAATATTTTTATAAAACTATTAGAGAAATTATAGACAATGAGGTACATAAGTATTTACCATCCTACTATGGAAAAGCAACCATACGCGCGGTTACAGAAAAGAATAAATTTCACAAAAAATGGAAAATATTTCAAAACGAGAATGACCTCAATTTATTCAAAGTACTCAGAGCTCGCTCTGCACTCTATTGAACATGAATTACTCTCTAATTCTAAACAATTCTGGTAATACGCCTCTATCAAAAAACAATGCGCAAGTAAAATTCCAAACGAGCTTAGTTATGATGACACCGTAGCTAATAATGGACAGGATATTTGCAACCTGTTTTCAACTTATTTTCAAAGCGTGTAGGTACACACCAGAAACACATGACTTCAATTTAACAGCTCACCATCATCCAATGTAAATAATTTAGGATAGAAAACAATCGCGTACAACGGAAAAATATCTGTCCCTATTAAAAAAAAAATTTGTTGAGGAAGGCACAGAAAATAAGAAACGTTGGATTTCATAGAAAACTTGATATTGAATAAAAAATATTCAAAAATGTGTTTGATATAAATAAAAACAAAATTTTGTTTTTGCCTAATATTGCAAGAAGCGGTTGGATTTCACTACTGGGAAGTGAACCATAATTTACTTTTTATTTATGGACTTTCTAACTTTAATAGTTTTAAAGTTACCTACCAATACAATCCGATTGAAAAAATTATCACTAAAAGTAATTTGAATAAAACCAATTTCACAATATTATCATCAAGGTAGCGTGGCCGAGCGGTCTAAGGCGCTGGTTTAAGGCACCAGTCTCCTCGGAGGCGTGGGTTCGAATCCCACCGCTGCCAATTTTTTTTTCATTTATTGTTGTAAGTTGTTTTTTTTACGTTTTCTTGAGAACCATCACTTACTTATTAGTAGCTCTTGTTATTATCTTGCAAAAATGAGAGACGTTATTATCTTGCAAAAATGAGAGACGTTATTATTTGTTAAATTTCTTTCATTAGAATTAATTCTGAATCACTTCAAACTTTTTTATGCCTGTAAATATACACAGCCCACAAAAGCAGAACTTCTCGATTTTGAACGAAAAAATAAAAATAAATCAACTCATCAAAGCATTGAACTCCCGATCTCATTTCATTCTTGCCTCGAAAACAATCTCAACAGATAATTCACTCGTTTCGAATAATAAATTTCGATAGAACTTTGTTCGTTATACCGGCATATTCACCATAAATTAGCCACCCCTTATCATCGCTATTATTGCATATAGAAAAAAAGATAAAAAAGGTAAAAGTTGTGTGGTTATGACTGAATTTTGATAAAATGCTATCAAAAATTTCAGGTTTTTTGGAACGAAGTTCCTTATCGCGCGTTGCGAAAGGGGGCTAGACGGAATAAATTAAGACCAAAAGTTGTAACGACACTTTCTGCTGTAGTTGTAAGCCGTGCGGAGTGCGCGTGTTTCTCTGTCTGTCTCTCTCTCTCTCTCTCTCTCTCTCTCTCTCTCTCATAGAAAGCAAGCCAGTTATTTTCGTTTCATCTTTCTATTTCGCATTGAACAGTGTGGTGTCGCGACGATTATTGGAACGAAGTTCCTTATCGCGCGTTGCGAAAGGGGGCTAGACGGAATAAATCAAGACCAAAAGTTGTAACGACACTTTCTGCTGTAGTTGTAAGCCGTGCGGCGTGCGCGTGTTTCTCTGTCTGTCTCTCTCTCTCTCTCTCTCTCATAGAAAGCAAGCCAGTTATTTTCGTTTCGTCTTTCTATTTCGCATTGAACAGTGTGGTGTCGCGACGATTATTTTTGTTGAGTGTATACAGGTTTTTTGTACATAATAAATAATAAAAAATAATAACAGTAATGAATCCTGACAGTGTTTCTGCACAAGTTCCGGATATTGCTGATGGAGTTAGGTAAGTAGAGATTTTATACAGACAATAATAAATGCTTATGTATTTTTAGCAAGTACGCATTATAACCTCTCTTTACTATTGTGCTAACCAAGTCATACGCGTTATAATCTCTCCATTATTGTGTGTTTAGCAAGTGTACGCGTCATAACTTTAATAAATTTAAAAGCAAATTATATTTTAATATTACAATATCAATGCGTATGTACTGAAATTGAGCCTACTGATTAAGTTTATATTACATTATATTTGTTAATAATAAAAAAAATATTATTATATCTTAAAAAAAAAATTATTACAATTCCTTCACCAATTAATCGAAAGGAACTTCGTTCCATCCGGGTGTCCCTTGACACCTCTCAACTTCTTTATCGAATTTTTGGAATGATAATATTTTCCTGATTACAAAAATATACCATATGTTACCCCTATCTCATACCATTTTTGAGTTATTAAACGTCGAATAACTAGTTGTTACTGTAAATACATATCCTACATTTTTTAAATAAGCTATGAAAATTACAACTATATTATGTTTGTTTAGTGACATTTGTTTAATGGAATAATCTAAATGGTTTACAGTTGCAGTTCAGTTTCAGTAGAAAAAAGCGTCGAGTTCAAGAAAACCAGGAAGGACAGCTAGATATACTGCTTCATTTCGAAGGTAAGCCTATCCCCAGTAAACCAAAATATGTGTCTGAAACATTTCTGAAACAACTAATTTTTCATTTGAAACGTTTCTTCTTTTGACTCAGATACATTTGTGGAACATACCAGACACCAGAAATGACCTACCTATGGAATGTTTCAATAAAAATGTTCCTGGAACATATTTCAACTGTGTTTGAATACATTCAGATATATTTCACAGGCAATGTTTCAGAAGGAACACATATAAAACATAAAATAACTGTTCAAGAATTCAGTTTTGAAATATTTCACGTGCATTGTTCCAAAAAAACATATAAGGAACATATTATATAACTGTATAATATGTTATTAAACATTCATGAAACATTTCACATAATTCATGAAAAGTAGGTAGGTAGGTCGGCTTTTCCTATTTGTTACAATAACACTTACTGATAACTATAATATTTGGGGGTTTCAATGTTTTCAGAATCCGTTTTTGCATCAGTGATAATTATGTTAATTGACATTGTTCCTGAAAATGAATAAAACAAGGTCTGAACAAATTATTTGTATTCTAGCCACTAATATATATATATATATATATATATATATATATATATATATATATATAGAGTATACTTATACAAAGTTTACTTAACATTATAGGGCTGGAGGTGGATTGTTATCTACAGTTTCCCTTTTGAACCTTTGAGTTGCCAATCGAAACCAGGTAGCGGTGTGTTTTTCGAATTCCGTGTCAGCCACACTAGGAAATCGCTTTCGTGCAGCATCTGAAGGAAATTTTCAAGTGAACACCATTTGGAATTAATTAATCTAAATATTATTTTTGCAAAAAGCTATATATCTCTTGATATCGAAAAAAGGCAACATTAAATTGAATACTTATTCCATCTGATTATTCGGAAGCCTCCATGTTTTGTATTCATTGAAGAGCCATGCACCTTTCAGAGTTGATATACCTATATATCTATCAAATAATTAAGGGGATAGTTATTTTTCCATACCACGAACACTTTCTGGACAGTTGTTGGAAAACATTCTCATTAGGCCTCTTCTGATCAGATCATTGGAGAAAATACAGTCTTATTTTCCTCAAATGTCTCTTTGTTTTGAAAATTCTTTGCCTATGGATATTTATTGTAATAATAACCAGTACATACATAAAGCTGAAAAGCAATGTTTTAATTATTACATAAAAAATTATTTGAAATGTCAGCGTTGCAGTTCTTCTGATTTGTCTGTTTTCCATTGAATTCAGTATTTTCTATGAAACAAAATGTTGAACAATTAGCAAGTGCATGCAGGCAGCGTAAATGATTATATTTTATGAATTCAGGATTAAATCGTTTAGATCCGATAGACAAGATCTGTTTTCGAAAGTTATTGTGTTTGAACCAGACAGATGAGAAAAACTCTTAAAGAAACTACCAAAATAGTAAAGACGCCAAAATGAGTTCCCTAAAATGAACAGTTTTACGTGATAATGGCGATTCATTGTAATTATTACACATTCAACTCCCCCTTGAAAACGTGTATAACCGTCGACGATGGCAAAGCATAACAACAAACATCACTGTGCTGTGATCATCATTATGGATGGTCGCCCGCCTAACATCAGCACATTCGCGTATAATTGCATTCATCATTCATAACTTGAAGGTTATGTTGGTAGGTTTTATCTGTTCATTTGAAACATTTCAATCTGTACATTGGAAACATTTTAGACACATTTACTTGTGAATGTGAAATGTTTATGATATATTTCTGAAACAAATTTGGGTTCCTTGAAAGTTTCAACATTTGAAACATTTCAGTCTGTACATTTGAAACATTTTAGACACATTTCCTTGTGAATGTGAAATGTTAGATGTGTATGCTATATTTCTGAAACGTGCGTTCAGCGTTCAGAATGTTTCAAATGAATCGAATTAGGGTTCCGTTGAAACGTTTCATACACATTATGTGTTTACTGGGTCCATATTAATTCGCGAATAGACTTTATTGAAACATTGTATTATTTTTTTGAAAATTCCGAATGTAGTTTAAAAAATGTAGCCGACCAATTAGGTAAAAGTTTTTTCGAAATCCAACGTACTTTGAAAAAAACCCAACTACAAACCATATAAAACTTCACCCTCATAAGTTTTAACAGTGACTCGTAAAAGCAAATGGCTGGAATTTTGCCAATAGATGATTCAAAATTTGAATGAAGATCCCGAGTATTTAACTAAAATATTATGGACTGATGAGTCATCCTTTTCTACGGCAGGAGTTTTCAATAGGGAAAATCGAAGGTCGTGGAAAACAAAAAAGGAAAACAGAACAAGATTGGTGAAACAAATAGAGAAAACAGGAAGAAAAACTGAAGATGGGCAACCCCGCATAGTGTCCTACCCGTTCAAGAACATTTGAATAATGTTTTCCCGATATTGATAGGAAATAAAGGAAGTATTTAATGGCCACATGATAGTCCGGACTTTACCCTTATTGACTGATTTTTCTGGGGATTTCTAAAAGACATTGTTAATAATAATAATACTCAATTCATTAAAGACACGATTTGACTTGAAATATAGAATCTGAATGTCTTTAATGGAGCAATTTCCAATGCACTTATAAATATAAGAATACGTTATCAATTATGCATTGACAAAGTAAAGGAATTTTGAAACGACATGTCAGATAGTTGATAAAAATCCATAATTAAAGTAAACTAAAAAACACGACACCTGTTTCGCTTTTTCAAGTGGAAACTAAAATACAATTACTGGGGTTTGATTTAAATAATAGAAGTAGTTAGTTAGTTGGATATTAGGTAATTAAGTGATTATTGGACGAAATATTTTTTAATTTCTAGTCAACAGATTGAAAAGGAGCTAATTATTCAAATTAATCTGGTCATTCAATAAGTATTGGGAATTATTGTCTTTGTTGATCTCTAAGCTCTCTAGGAGATCGAGTTTTTGACCTTTCCTTTCTACATGCACAAGTTCAAAGTCATTAGCAAAGCAATGCTTTTCAGTCAGAAGATGGTTAGCGAAAGTTGAATTAGATTGCCCTCAATAAAACTGTTTCTATGCTCAGATACGCGTTGCTTGAAAGTTCTTCCTGTTTGTCCTATGTAAAAACTTGGACAAGTACCACATGTTAGTTTATATACTCCAGATTTGTCAGACTTTTCAATTCGATCTTTGTTGTTGTTTGTTGTTTTTAATAAATTTTCCCAAAGTATTATTTGTTCTGTAAGCAATAATAATATCTTTGTTTTAAATAATTAGAAATTTTTTCTGAAGGTTTGCCGAGATAAGTAATAACCCAGAAGTTTGACTTTGTATTTGAATCGATTGGATAAACTTCCTGAATTGCCTTTTTATAAAGTTTTTTCGATAGAATGCTGTCGACTAAACTTGCGTTATATCCGTTATTGGCTGCAATTTGTTTAATTATATTTAATTCTTTATTGAAATTCTCTTCTGACAGAGAAACATTCACTAGTTTGTGGATCATACTACAATATGCGGCTACTTTGTGTTGGTAGGGATGAGTGGAAGAACTATGTATTGTAATATCTGTATACGAAGGTTTGTGGAAAATTGAAAAATCATGTTTATAGTTTATTTTCGTTATGGTCGAATCTAAGAAGTTCATCGAATCATTCACTACAATTTCTTTTGTAAATTTTATTGAGCGATGAATGCCATTAATGAAGTCAAAAAATGTATTTAATTGTCTGTCAGTTCCTACAAAGCAACATAAGATTACGTCTACATATCTATACCAATATACAATTTTTTAGTAACGGGTTGTTATGAATTTTACTTTCGAGATTGTCCATGAAAATTTAGATAACCTACTGGATAGAAACCATGTTAATCCGACTATCAAAGATGATATATTGGATTTACTTACAGTTTGTTCAACACAAAATTATTTTCAATTTATTAATCATTTTTATTCCTCTAGTAAAGGCTGTTAATTCTTCAAGTCCGTTACTTGCGGAAATTTTGTTGGACAATCTCGAAAGTAAAATTCATAACAACCCGTTAATAAAAAACTTTTTATATTGGTATAGATATGTAGACGACATCTTAGTTGCTTTGTAGGAACTGATAGACAACTAAATACATTTTTTGTCTTCATTAATGGCATTCATCGCTCAATGAAAAAAATAAAAAATTACTAGAGAAATTTAAATGAATGATTCGATAAACTTCTTAGATTTTACCATAACGGAAATAAATAATAAATATGATTTTTCAATTTTGCACAAACCTTCGTATACAGATATTACAATACATAGTTCTCCACTCATCCCTACCAACAAATTGCAGCCAATAACGGATATAACGCAAGTTTATTCGACAGCATTTTATCGAAAAAACTGTATAAAGGGGCAATTCAGGAAGTTTATTCAAACGATTCAAATACAAAGTCAAACTTCAGGGTTATTACTTATTTCGGCAAAACTTCAGAGAAAATTTCTATTTATTCAGGACATAAAGATATAAATATTGCTTACAGAACAAATGATTCATTGGGAAAATTTATTGAGAACAATGAAGATCGAATTGAGAAGTCTGACAAATCTGGAGTATATAAACTAACATGTGGTACTTGTCCAAGTTTTTACATAGGACAAACGGTAGAACTTTCAAGCAACGCATATCTGAGCATAGACACATTTTAATTAAGGGCAAATCTAATTAAACTTCAGCTAACCATCTCCTGACTGAAAAGCATTGCTTTGCTAATGACTTTGAACTATTGCATGTAGAAAAGAAAGGTCAAAGAATCGATCTTCTAGAGAGCTCAGAGATTAACAAAGACAAGCATTCACAATACTTATTAAATGACCAGATAAATTTGAATAATTCGACCCTTTTAAATCTGTTTACTAGAAATTGAATAATATTTCGTCCAATAATCACTTAATTACCTAATATCCAACTGACTACCTGCTTCTATTATTTGAATCAAACCCCAGTAATTGCAATTGACTCGAAAAAGCTATAGTATAACAAAACATGTGTCGTGGGTTTTGTAAACCAATTGTTGTGAAAATCGTAATGAAGTGTTTATTGAATTTTCTCGAGCAAAATTGACCTTCTAATTAGGTAAACGTGAATTTGTAAAAAAAGCATTTATTGTCCAAATAATACTGAAGATTTGTATCACTCTTCAAGTCTTAGCTATTGTTTGGTAATTAATCACCTTCCTCCAATTAATTGACTTTTTATATGATACTACAGTGTTTAGTTTTGACAATATCATTTACAAACAAACATTAGGCTTACCTATGGGTAGCCCCGTTTCTCCAATCATTGATCAATATGTCATGGATGATCTGATCAACAATTGCATTAACAAAATCCAATTCAATATTCCCTTTGTTTTAAATATGTCGATGACATAATTCTAAGTGTACCAGAAGATAAAGTGCAACAAGTGTTACTCGTTTTCAATTCTTATAATAAAGCTCTACAATTTACGATCGAAGAAGAGGATGGACATTGCAGCGTCCCTTTACCAGACACAAAGGTGATCAGGAGGGTTGACAATACAGTTATTACCAGTATGGCACACTAAACCAGGTGCTTCTGGAAGATTTCTACATTATGAATCTTACCATCAACAAAATCAAAAAATCAACCTCGTATTGGGCATGAAAAACAGAGTTATTAAAACTTGTCACACTTCTGTCCGCACTGAAAACCTCAATAAACTGGCGAAACTTTTCATTAATAGTGGTTACCCCAATAAATTAATTCATAAACTATTGTTCAGTAAAGCCTCCATAGATATTGAGCCCCCAATAATTGTCAACCCCTTAAATCAAATTCCAAGGGAAAAAAAAAACTTTTTCTTTCCTTAACACATATTCACACATTGAATTACAAATTTTAAAAAA
The DNA here is from genome assembly GCA_018342105.1 of Gonioctena quinquepunctata. Classification (NCBI taxonomy): domain Eukaryota; kingdom Metazoa; phylum Arthropoda; class Insecta; order Coleoptera; family Chrysomelidae; genus Gonioctena; species Gonioctena quinquepunctata. The sequence goes on along the minus strand of JAFIRS010004186.1, from coordinate 34,546 downwards.
AATTTGCTAAATTTCCCAATTTTATAGTAGCTCACTCTAAACCAAATATTTTCAAAATTCAAGGATAAAGATCCTCCTTTAGAATATTCTAATGTAGTATATTGCATCCCATGTTCACAATGTGATACAAAATATATTGGACACACGAAAAGAGAACTTAAAGACCGCCTTTGCTCACATAAAAGTGACATAACAAATCTCAAAAAACCTTGCACTTTAGCTGAACATACTTTTTCAAAAGATCAGAAGCCTGACTATGAATATGTGACCATATTGGAGCATGAATCCAACTTAAAAAAAATAATATAAATATATGTATATATATATATATATATATATATATATATATATATATATATAGTGCGGTCCATAGGTATGGAATAAATTCATTTTTATCTTTATTATGTATTTGTTTGAAACACCCTGAAACAGGTTGATTTCTATTGTCATTTTGACAATTTACAGTATGAAAATATTACCCTCTTCTTGCATCCCCTCTGAATTTTTTGAGCACCGCCTCAAAAATGTTGAATGAGAAGGAGGGTCGTGTGGCACCTTGTTCAAGAGGGATTTTAATTCTCTGTTCAGCAATATTTAGTTTTCCAAATTTGGTGTAATTATAACTGAGAAAATTCATTTTGAAAATGTATATATTGAAGCACATAAAATCCCCATTGGATGTGTGAGGCTCACACACACAATATCCTAGAAAAGTTAAAGTTCGGGCTGGTATCATTATTGGCCCTTATTTCTTTGTTTTTTTGAAGGCACAGTTGATGGTGAGGTTTATCTAGATTTTTTGATGAACCGTATATAGCCTACATTAAAAATACTTTTTCCTGATGTTAATGATCCAAATGCAACATATACATCGATTTGGTACCAACAACACAGAGCTTCACCACAATACCAACGTATTGTTAGAGATTAGGAGCATTGGAAGACGTGGAACAATTGAATGGCCGCCTAGATCCCCCGATTTGACTCTTCTCGATTACTTCTTATGCGGTTATTTGAAATCGAAAGTATATTTCAATAGACTAGACAATATTGCAAATTCTAAAGTTAGGATAACGGAAGAAATTGACAACATAACCCCTGAGGTCCTACAAAATGTTGTACGAGAGTTCCAAGATCGACTTGCTTATTGTCCAGAAGATGGTGGTCATTTTGAACATTTAATTAAATTGTAAAATAAATTGATAAATACTGCCTAAACATGATGTGACATTATTTCCTTCATTCTACGTAAAGTATCACAATTTTACATTTTCAAAATAAATGTTATTAGTTATGATTGCACCAGATTTGAAAAACTTAATATTGCTGAACAGAGAATGAAAATCCCTTTCGGAAAGGTGCCATACGACCCCCCTTCTCATTTAAAATTTTGGGGGGGTGCTCATAATTCAGAGGGGATGCAAGAAGGGGGTAATATTTTCATACTGTAAATTGTAAAAAAAAAAATCCAAAGTGAATGTCAGTTATTCCAACCTCATCCTCCTCCAGAATTCCCTATATATAATACATGAAAGGTTCAAGAAACAAACCAAATCATATATATATTTAAAAAAAATCGGAGTAATATTCGGGTATGCAGTCAATAGGGCTGAAGTAAAGTGTACTCTTGTTTCTGTTCAAGGTTTCGACTCTTTATTGGCTCTTCTTCCGGAACTCTACAATTGTTATATTACAGTACAATTGATAATGAACAAAAATTATTTTTTACTTACGGAAATTGAGGTTAAAAGAAAGCAATGCTTTTCACAGACATATAGCACTAATGTAGAAAACATTCAATTTCAGTACGGTAACTATATATGGTTAAAAGGGGAAAACATGAGTTTTCTTTGTAAAATAATCATTTGATATGGGAAAGAAACTTTTTTATTCAAAACATAACCACTAACAGTCAGAAATGTGCGAAAATGGCATAAAATGATGGAACGAGTGAAAGAAACAATAGCAATGCTGCCAACTGTTATGTGGGTTGACAGAATTGGGAAAACAGGTGTACCAATGTCAAATGTCCAAATTCTGTGGAATTTTGTGAAATGTCAGAATGTTTTGTAGGAATGCTCAATAGATAAGAGTGAATTATACTTAGACTGTCAATATCAGTTTTGGAATTCATAGACTCAGGTTCATTGAATATACAAGTCATTTCTAAGAATGTGCGTTTTTTTCAAGTTGGATTCATGCTCCAATATGGTCACATATTCATAGTCAGGCTTCTGATCTTTTGAAAAAGTATGTTCAGCTACTAAAGTGCAAGGTTTTTTGAGATTTGTTATGTCACTTTTATGTGAGCAAAGGCGGTCTTTAAGTTCTCTTTTCGTATGTCCAATATATTTTGTATCACATTGTGAACATGGGATGCAATATACTACATTAGAATATTCTAAAGGAGGATCTTTATCCTTGAATTTTGAAAATATTTTGTTTAGAGTTAATGTGTTTCTGAGAGCTACTATGAAATTGGGAAATTTAGCAAATTTTTTTTTAATTTTAAGTGAATAGTGTATAGAAAAGAAAAAGTTTTATTCCCTTGGAATTTGATTTGAGGGGTTGACAATTATTGGGGGCTCAATATATATGGAGGCTCTACTGAACAATAGTTTATGAATTAATTTATTGGGGTAACCACTATTAATGAAAAGTTTCGCCAGTTTATTGAGGTTTTCAGTGCCGTCAGAACTGTGACAAGTTTTAATAACTCATGCCTAATACGAGGTTGATTTTTTGATTTTGTTGATGGTAAGATTCATAATGTAGAAATCTTCCAGAAGCACCTGGTTTAGTTTGCCAACTGGTAATAACTGTATTGTCAACCCTCCTGCTCACCTTTGTGTCTAGGAGAGGGAGGCTGCAATGTTCATCTTCTTCTTCGATCGTAAATTGTAGGGCTTTATTATGAGAGTTGAAAACGAGTAACACTTATTGCACTTTATCTTCTGGTACACTAAGAATTATGTCATCGACATATTTAAAAAAAAAGGAATATTGAATTGAATTTTGTTAATGCAATTGTTGATTAGATCATCCATGACATATTGAGCAATGATTGGAGAAACGGGGCTACCCATAGGTAAGCCTAATGTTTGTTTGTAAATGATATTGTCAAAACTAAACACTGTAGTATCGTATGAAAAGTCAATTAATTTGAGGAAGGTGATTAATTACCAAACAATAGCTAAGAGTTGAAGAGTGAAACAATTTTTCAGTATTATTTGTTTTCTCTGAGACACAATATTTTACCATCTATTCCTTCCTGTAACAATAAACCTGCTACTCTCAAAGTTGATGTATCACAGTGAAGTTCTGTTTTTGCCTTCGGGTTATATAACTGCAATAGTGGTGCTTTCTGCAGGCAGTCGTTCAGCCTACAAAACTATTCCTATTATTTTCCCCCAAACAAAATTCAGATTACATTTGTAAAATCTGTTATTGGTTTGGCGATTTCTACATAATTTTTACCGCACTATATATATATATACATATATTTATATATATATATATATTTATATATATATATATATATATATATATATATATATATATATATATGAATATATATATATATATACATATTCCCAATACAATACAACTACAATAACGTTCGTACGATGCGAACGCAAAAATTCAAATAAAATAATTTTATTTTGACCTGATGTTGACAAATACCATGTCGAAACGTCGTTAAAAGAAATTATACGAATTGACTGAATGAAACCTTTATTCCGAGAAATTGAAGAAAATATATATATATATATATATATATATATATATATATATATATATGTGGTCAAGAAACTAAATAATATATTGAGTTTCAAAGAAATTGCGTTCATATAGTTTTCTCGCTTCGTAACAGCTATTTCTTGAAACCTCAAAAAGCCTTCTTGAGCGATATCGATTCTGAACATTTTCAGCAGAGTGAAAATACAGTTGCCTAATTTCCAACAACCAAACAAACTTGAATCTAATAGAAAACATGTAAAAATTGTTACCTACTAACAATATTCCGTATGATTTATTCATGCATTCCTAATGAATTGTGCAGATAGAATCTTTCAAAGCGAGAGTTGAGTTTTAACTTTCGTCAAAGTTGACTTGATACCGGTAACAGAGTTAGAAAAGTCAAACTTCAATATTTCAAATTGAAGAGGAAATAACTCCGGAAGTAATGAGAAAAAGTTCGGCAAATAAAGGAATAGGAGGTAAGAAGAATTTTAGCATTTCACTTCATTAAATTTCTTAAATGCCCTCTAATATCGCCAACTTCGTCAAGTTCTCGGATGAGAAAGTTAGAAGTTGAAGACTGCATCTCATTTTTTCATTTTAGAATGCTGAATAAAATATGAGAGGTTCGGGAGCTTAACTCATTCAGAAGTTTTGCATTTATTGCATCATTTCTCGTTACGTATGAACTTCGTGACAAAATATAAGTTTCATGGAATTTTTAAGGTGCCAACAGACAACATTGTGGTTTCAGACGATTGAAAACCTATAATGGGCTTCATTCTCCTTTCAATTTATGTGGGTCTTGTAGGTATTGTAAGTGTAGTTATAGATAAAAACATCAGTCGAAGTATAAAGAAGAGAACAATTTTGAAAAATTGCAATAAACTCAAAGGACATAATATGTTAATTGGAAATGACTTAACCCCAACCCAAAGAAAGAAGTACAAAATACTTAAAGTTTATTTAACACGTGAATTGAAAAATAAACATTACAAGAATTGCTATATTGACGGGAACAAGCTGATATTGGAAGCCGGATGAACTTTTTCAAATACAAGCTACAGAAGCAGAAGGAGACTACATTTTGAAGAAAAAAGGAGAAAATGCCCCACCCACTCCAACGCACCAGGACAGAGAGCAGAATCTAGAGCACCAAATCCCTGCACTGAATAATAAGCAAAACAGCCCTCCGAAACCATCTTATACCGGAGCAAAAAAAGAGAGGCAAGTAGAAAACCATTCTTAGAAACTTTGTTCCATCAGTTCACTTCATAAGTAAGCCAAAACATTTTAGAGTTAAATGTTCTATGTTCTAAGGTATTCCTTTTCCATTTCAACGTTCGGAGGCTATTTTAGTAAGAGCATATTAATGTTGAAAAGGGAAACATTCCACATCTGATTTTATGAACATCCTATCCATATTTTCATAAAAATCAGCATATTAATATTTTATAAATTTTTTATTCGTAATTTTAACTAACCATACCTGATTTTTATCTATCCCAGTTCTGAAAAAAAACGATTACATTTTCATATATATATATATATATATATATATATATAAATATATATACATCTAACATTTAGGATAACATAATTTACTTACTATTAAAGTTTATACATCTTTTGAAATGAACGATTACATACAAAGTTTTGACACTGCCTCGATAAAAACAAATATAATTGTAACAACCCGAGAGTGTAACGAGTATGTCATCGAATGCAAAAACTTCAACATGAATATTTCACATAGTAATATTAGGAGTTTACAAAAAAAAATCGACGAACTTCAAATCGTTCCTGACGACTTTCAATACCGAGTTCAATATCATAATCTTAACAGAATTGTGGGAAATATATAACACTGAACTCTTTAACATAGCAGGATACAATATTATCTATTCGGAAGGTGATTTGAACAAGGCTGATGGAGTTGTAGTTTACATAAAAAAATATATTTCAGCTCATAACAAAATAATAAAACTTCATAACTGCAACGCAATCGAACCAACATTCAATATACATAATAAAAAAATCCAAATCACATCTATCTATAGGTCGCCTTCTACTTGTCCCATTGCCTTAAACGATGCATCAGAAACATATCTGAGATCCGACAAGCAAGATGCTGATACTAAGTTAATCATTGGTGACATCAATATTGATATTCTAGAGGAAAATGAACTCAGTAACGAATACCTCAACATCATACAGGAAAATGGACACATGTCCTTAATAAACGGAAAAGTAGTGTACAGGGACGATCTGTATTGATCATATTTTTGCAAAATCAAAAAAAAACTATGATAACTTCCACCCAATTATTTTGAAATCCTCCCTGTCCGACCACTTTTCACAAATACTCCATTACGATTTTCAATCTGAAACAAATATCTAATAAAAAACATTTTTAAAGACAAGCTTTTATTTAAGACGTGTACTAAAACGTATAAAATAAGTTTTAGTCATCGCTGACAATGATTTGATTATTTTTTGTTGAATTACTTGGTTTCAAAAAGCTTGTCGCGTGAAGTGTTTGTAGAAGAAGGTACCAATTAATTTCTTTGAACAATGATTGGTTGGTAAGTAACAACTCGTCGAGGTATCAATTTTATGACAATTCGCGCGCCAAGTTTTTGAAACCAAATAATTCGACAAAAATAATTAAATCATTGTCAGCGATGACCAAATAGTTATTTGTGCAACTAGTTGGGATAGGCACTATTTTTCGTAATGAGCGAATTTCTGCGGAACGGGCGAAACGAGTTTCGCAAAAGATAGCGAGTTACGAAAAATTGGGTTTCCTAACGTGTTCCACACAATATTTCTTCTAATTTTGATATGTGATCCTTTTTAATTCAAGTTAAAAATATAAAAAATATATATTTAAAAAAACTGAAGAACACGCTTTTAACGCACTTAAAATTAAAAAATAATTTTAATATTCAACGACAATGCCGAAAAGCATGGGGTGCCTAATGGTTACGTATCTTTGAGAAACATAATACTTTCAGAGTAAGATCCCAGAGCCGGCAAAGCTATCTCATTTTACCAAAGCTGAAATTTTAAGTATGAAAAGTGTGATATGTAGTTGAGAACATATGCGTACTTTCTATCTTGAAATTGAGAGATGATTCAGTTTTGGGATGATTCAAATAAAAAAAACAAATCATTTCTCAATTTCGATAGAAATAATTTGAAAAAATCGTCGGGCGTGGGGATTCGAACCCATGTCAGTTTTTGATATCAGAGCTCAGATCTTTCGCCTTAGACCACTCGGCCAACTGGACAATATTCATTGTCAAACGCATTACGATACTTCAACGTAAGTGAGAAATTTTTTTATGCACTGTTATACCTGCTACCCGTAAAAGGGCCCCTCTTCTAAGCTAGCAGGTATGCATACGTTCTTAACTACATATCACACTACTCATACTCAAAATTTCAGCTTTGCGAAAATGACGTAGGTTTGCCGGCTCTGGGTTCTTGGACTATTTTGATTCGACAAAGCACCCCACGCTTTTTGGCATAGTCATTGAATATTAAAATAATTTTCTACTTTTTAGTGCGTTAAAAGCGTGTTCCTATCCTTGGAGAAACTTCCATAGAAAAAAATGCATCATAGAAAACGTCAGCTGGGGTCAATACCACCAATTGTTCAAATTATGTTATTAATATTTATAATTAGTTTTTACCATACATATTATGTATTGAATAGCCTCAAAATTATAATAAATTTTATTCCTGTATTTTTTGCAACTGGTGGTGAAATTTACTTTTCATCACCAGTTGCGAGCATTTTTACTTTTCGCAACTGGTGATGAGAAGTAAAACATTTGATAACGTCAACGAGTTTTGAAAAGTGTCACTTTGGAGTCAAAATTAGAAGAACTTATTTCATACGTTTTACTACACGGCTTACATAAAAGCTTGTATTTTAAAATGTTTTTTAATAGTTACTTTATTTTTGCTTTTTAGTAAGTTTGCCTTGATCTGTTAATTTCTAATAGGGCATCGTTATTACAAGGTCTCTTCCCTATAAGTTTTGAGCTGAAAGAAATCATGATCTGCGACCCCGAAAACTCCCACATACCAATTTTGAATAGAATCTGGCAATAACCACAAAACTCGTCCGCCATCCTGGAGTCGCCATCTTGAACTTATAGATTTTCATAGAGAATTCATAATCTCTGAACCTGAAAACACCCACATACCAATTTAATATAAAATATGACCATAATTAGAAATCTCGTCCTCCATCTGGATGCCGTCATCTTGAATTTACAAATTTTGACAAAAAATTTAATATCTGTGACCACGAAAATTGTCGCATACAATTTTGAATAGAATTGGACTATAAACACAAAACTCAGCCGCCATCTTGAATTTATAGATTTTGAATCGAATCGGACCATAATATCGAAACTCGGCCGCCATCTCGGAGTCGCCATCTTGGAGCCGCCATCTCGAATTCATGAATTTTGACAAAAAAGTCATAATCTGCGACCCCAAAAAACCCCGCATATCAATTTTGAATCGAATCGGATCATAATCACAAAACTCGACCGCCATCTTAGAGCCGCCATCTTGAATTTATAAATTTTGACAAAAATTCATGATCACCGACCTCGAAAACCCCCACTTATCAATTTTGATCCAAATCGGACCATAATTACAAATCACGTCTGCCATCTTGGAGCCGCCATTTTGTTTTTTCTCTAACAAAAATTCCATAATGCATTGTTACCGGAATTATGAACACCTGCCAAGGTTCCAATTGATTATCGGATGACTAGAAGTCGGTCAAAATTAACTTGCAAGATTTGACCCTAACGAACTAACGAACGAACGAACAAACGAACTAACAAATGAAACTAAATAAAAGCTTGTTATAAAAAGAAAGATTATAAATATAGTGAAACCTTCATAAACTTTGATAATTTGAGAAATAATTTAAATTCTGTAAATTCGCAAGAACTTTACTCAAAACCTGATGTAGATAGCATGACTAGTTTATTCATAGAAAAATGTAAATATTGTATTGACTTAATCAGTACCACTATTAAAATAAAAAAACCATGGATAACAAATAGCCTCGTACAATCAGTGAACCAAAAAAAATTTCTTATATAAAAAAGCACAAAGAACCCCAAGTAACACCACTATACTGAATGAATTCTGACAATATAAAAATATTCTGAGTAACCTCATTGACAAAGCTAAAACAGACTATTTCAAAAATGAGATATCTAAGAATCAAAACAGTCCCAAACATATGTGACAATGCGTCAAAAAATACAAGGAAATATGAAATCTGACATCACAATCGTCATAAAAGATGAAGGAACTACTATTCAGGATAATTCTTTGATCGCAGAAAAATTTAATGATTGGGGCTAAACGCGCAGATAAAATAAAAACGACAGACAAAAAGTCAGGAAGGTAATAAATGAACAAAATCAAACAAAGCTCCAGGTCTCGATGATATTACAACAGACACCATAAAAAAATGTGCTACCCAAGTTGTGCAACCCTTAACGTATATTGCAAACATGGTCTTTCAAAATGGAACTTTTCCAAAGCTAACCAAAGTTGCCGTCATCCAACCGGGAATAGAATGGAGATATCAGATTACAGACCAATTTCTTTACTTTCGACTTCCAGCAAAATTTTAGAAAAACTAATCAAGTCAAGAATCTTCAATTTCCTAGTTTTCTTCTATATTATATCCGAAAAGCAATATGGGTTTATGGAAGGGAGATCGACACAAGATGCAATTGCAGACTCAACCTCAAAAATATATTCCGCTGTAGATGCCAAATAATGCAATATGTATCTTCGACGATTTCGCTAAGGTTTTTGATACCGACAGCCATCCAGACCTACTGGAAACTTTGGAAAATACCGGTTTCAGAGGTATAGCCAACTTCTGGAAGGTGTGTGTGAAAGTCGAAAATGTACTGAGTAATATGAAGAATGTTCGTTATAGAGTATCCTCAGTCCCATCCTATTCTCAATCTATATTTATGCATTATTTGACGTGCCTGTAGCTGGGGCAATAAGTAGTTTCGCAAACGACACTGTCATCTTCTTCAGAGATCAGAACTGGTTAGATCTGAAACAAAAAATCATGGAATCAATTCCTCTAGTGCTAGAGTTCTTTAGTAGCTACTAACCTTTAATCTGAAAAACACTGTATATTTACCTTTCACTAGTTATGAATCGAATCTACCTCCATATAAGAAAATTGAATTCCAACATCAGGGGGAAGTGCTGCAAATAGGGTATTACAAAACAATAAAATTTCTTGGAGTTCACCTAGACACAGCAACCTGAAATGGAATATTGATATAAATAACATAATAAAAATCATACAGGGAGACAGGAGTAATGGACATCAAATATTTGTTTTGGCGCTGGTGACTCATCAAAATAGAAATTTGGCCAGAGTAATATATACCGAGCAGAACTACTCAACTAGATATAAAGAAAAGGCCTTGAATGTACCACGTATGTTGAAGACAATAGGGCAAAAGTGCCACGTATACCTTGCGCCAAAAATGTATAACTCAATACCCCTCCATCTAAAAACACCCAATTCCACGGCCCTGTTCAAGGCAAAAGTTAAGGAATGGTTGATGAACAAACCCCATATCGAAATTCACAGCATGGTTGATCTGAAAAACAATTAGAGTTTTATGAACTATTGAACAAGTATTTGTTCCGAAGATAATTAGCTTTCAAATATTTTAGAAATTTTATAGATTTTTACTTTAATTTTAATTTCAACTTTAATGTTAATTTTGTCAAACTCATTCGCTAATATTTTTTTTATTTATATTTTTTTAAGTTGTAGCTGTTTAATATTTATTCATTTCCCTAAGTTGATACGTGATCATCAGAATGAAGGTGAATACATCAGAAACACCCACGCACAGGTTCTCCTTTGTGGGTTACCTGAATTTGTTCATATTATTCAGATATCATAAATACATATATAATATTACCAATACCTGTACTTATATACTTACGTTATGTGTATTTATTTTATATACTTCATTTTGAATAAATTTATTATTATTATTGGATATATAGCTTTAATTTTGAGGAAAAACCGCACTAGGGCTTCTAGCTTTGTTATTGGTGGAATTGAACGAATCATTCTTCACACTTTTTTGGGATCAGAAGTATGGAGGGGCAGGAAATTACTTTGCCCCGATAAGTTACTGCGTACACCAAATACGGAAAACGGAAAAATATTCAATAAGTGAGTTTTGTCCTATTCTGAGTTCTGCCTATTGGAAAAAATATTGAATTAGAAGGTACTTCTCTTTACACTCTTGACGTTTTCTGGAACAGTATCCGTTCCGTTTTCTGAAATTAAATATAAGTAAATGTCTCAGTTCTCCCTGTATTTCTTGCATCGTTTTTTGAACGCGGTCTTTTCAGGCTAATGTCAAAAGACTTCTGTCAAAAGCATAATGAGACATTGTCTCGTTTATTTGATATACGGAGTATTGCCCGTATAACGGATTCAATCCATTATCGTTCTACCAAATGCAAGATCTTTTTCCAGTAAGGGTTTCCACATGTGATCCGTATCAGAAGAATTTGTTAATATACAGTTTTTACCAGATAGTAGAATGAAGGCAATCGGATCATCTCAATTTCATTTTCCCATGGTCGAAAAAAAGCCATGTTTTCCATCAAAACACAACACAGCTATAGAAGATTTTTAAACCTATTAGGATCCCAGACCAGAGACGCTACTGGCTTTCATTTACTCAGACCTCCTGAAACTGGTGATTTTTTAGTCTCAACGTTTAGACACACATACAAGTATTATTATTGGCTTGCGGTCATTCAAACAGCTGTCACTCAAACCCACGTTGACTATCGGCTCTTTTGATCTTCGGTTCGCCGACGTAGAGTGTTTACGAGTAGTACACTTTATTTTTCGTTCCGTTTCTTCGCATATACGCTCGTGTTAGCGAAGATAATTTTTGATTTGCTCCCTATAGAAACAGCTTCTGCAATTGAAAATGGTTAAACTATACCTACCAATATTTTCATCAGCCATCAATAAATAATTATATAGGTTTTTTCCACGGGGTTGATAGGTTTGACTGGGTAGGTATATTTCATACTATAATATCGTACTAAAAACATAAAATTTGCAGCTGCAAATAGAATGGTCGATTGATGCAATAATTCGTTTGTTTTGGTTTGCAGTTAGATTAGATTAGGACAATTCCGATCTGAAAACTGAGTTGTCGGGGCCTGATTCTCGACACGTTCGCAAATATCTGTTTTATTTTGTGACATTTGAATAATGTATTTCCTTCTCACTTTTGGTTTCGATTTCGAGAATTGCTGGCCCAAATCGTTCAAAGCAGAGGAACAGTGCTAGCATGAAAAGTTTCGCATGAGTTTACTTTGAATAGGCGACTGTGTGATCACTTCGAACTTGAACTGAGTTGAAACCGGGATGTTCAAAAACTTAAAACCAAAACAAACAAATACAATATAATATACCTCTCATCCAGATTTGACTTTGGTTTGATCGTTGGAATATTTGTTTGAAAGTCTTTCAGTCTCCTAATATACTTGGAATTAATATTGGCAGTAGCTTTATCGAGTTTGAGCTAATGCGTTGAATTTGACTGATTTTTTTTCGAAAATCTAACATGAATCATGTATTTATGAAATGAATCATTTATTTATTTCTATGAATCATTTATTTCACAAATATGAATCATTTATTCCACAAAAAGTCCATTCTGAAACTTACCAGATAACCCATAATTCAATAGGCATATACATAGGCGTTGAGAAATGAGGATTACAATATTTTTCCAAAAGACATAGGATGTTCTATTCAAAATGTAAAATATTGATCTATGTCCAGTGTTGAAAGATTGAAAGGTAAGTAATATGAGTTTGAATATTGAATACTTACCTCTTGATATGAATTATGGAAAATAAGGGTATGTTAGTCCTAACGCCACTCGATTCAACAGAGGCATTTACTCTATAACTGATCTATCAATATTTATTAGTGACCCTGAAACTAATCATGTATTTCTTGAGAAAAATCACTTTACTGGGAAGTTTGTTTTTTTCCATTTAAACAAAACATACATACAATAGGGTGTGCCTATGTATACAAGGCCTAGGAGACTGAAATACTTTTACTTATTGAAGCAAACCATTTTCAAACATATTTTTCTCCCTTCCTAACTTAGCATGTACTCATGGACACGATGGAAATTATATTCTTTTTCGAGAATGAAACCTTTTGATTTCATTTAACTTCGATTTTGCGCAAATTGAAGGAGTTGTTATTGCACTAAATGGGGTTAGGCAGGTAGTTTCTCTTGTACGAAGGACCTGCTTACATAATTAGGCCAATCAATAGAGATTTTCTGCTCTATTGATTCTGTGACAAAAATACTACCAGGGAATCGACTGTAGTTATATATTTCTATGTTTTCTACTCGCAAGTGTCTTTTCTAAATTTGTTATAAACATTCAAATGCAAAAAATCTTCTTTTTTTTTATTTTTTGCTTGTAAGATGAAAAATAATGAAGCAATCTAGATATTGTTGTTGTTGTAGAGAATTGAAATACAAAGAAAATAAGTTTTAGCGCAACTCGATCGGATTATTAGTGAAGGAGAAAAACCGGAAAAACCAAAAAAAATCAGCGTTTGAAAAAAAAAATTCCAACAGTTTCTGAGTTGTAGTGCAGGCTTTTCACGACATAGTAGTGATCAATATGTACTTTATGTGTGAGATATTGAGGCGCTGTCGGATCATTAGTTTTGGCAATATTGCAATCTGAATTTTTTAACGCACTTTATTGCAGCAGACCTGGATGCTCCAAAAGTAGACCGATTCTAATTTTTCAAAAATATTTTGAGAGTAGAAGTATAGTACAACAAAACGTATATTCTCATTTTGCATGAAAATGCTGCAAAATAGGTGAGAAATAATTGCAAACATTACCGACAATTGGCGAGTGCGTGGAAGCGGCTGAGTAGTGGGGGTAGAGCAGCAGTCACGGGGAAGCGTATGTATAGTAATACAAGCGCGCTGCGCCTGTTATGAATCTGCTGCTCTACTCCCACTCCTGAGCCGCTTTCATGCACTCGCATGTTTTCAGTCATGTTTGCAAGTATTTCTCACCTATTTCGCAGCATTTAAACGAAAGATGGGGAGAAAAATTGAAATCGGACCACCTATGGAGCATCCAGGTTTGCTGCAATAAAGTCTGCTGCAAATTGCAATTATGCCAAAACTATTGATCCGACAACGCCTCAATGTCTCACACACAAAGTACATATCAATCACGACTATAGAAAATGTGAAATGTGTATGTCTGCCGATTCGACTCCGAACCACGGTCAAGGACTGGTGGTGTTCTTAGGTTAGGAGTCAAGTAAATGTAAAATGTGTATGTCTGCCGTTATTAATACGTGCATCGCAAAAATATCATTACAGTTGTGAAGTCTAAGAAAAGTTTCATGTATTAAATAGTCCCGTACTTTTCTACGCCGGTAATCAGGCCGGATGACAACGGACTTGGGTGATATATTGCCAAGAGCAAGACCCTTGTCACCCCCAGGACGAAGCCCCGAAGTTACGTAACTGGTTACGTAATAAGTGGAATCGCAAACTCGAGGCCCTCGACGTGCGGGACCACTCACTATGGGATATGTCCAAAAGATTCCACAGGAAGAGGGAACCAGTGCCAACCATAGTGACTGGGCCCAATCGTTCGGTAGCGGAACCAGGGAAAAAAGCTAGGCTGTTCGGGGAATATTTTAGCAACGTCCACAAAACGGAACCTGACACGTTGGAAGAGCATACAAGAATCACCAACATTGCCAGAAACATCAGAGGCAATAAATCTGGTGCCCTCTGAACTCCAAAAAGTCCTCACAGACTATGAAGAGGTCCAGGGGGTCATCAAAAAGCTACCTAGAAACAAAGCTCCGGGTCTAGATAAGCTGGACACCATTCTAGTCAAAAATCTTCCGAGAAAATCGCTAGTCCAGCTGATATATATAATTAACGCAGTCCTAAAGTGGCAACACTATCCGGACTGTCTAAAAAAGGCAGAAATAATCCCCTTATTGAAAAGTGGGAAACACAAAAATTCATTAGAAAGCTACACGCCTATCTCACTCCTTAGTGTGGTGGCCAAGGTCGTGGATAAAATTATCTTGAAGCGTGTTGTGGATTTCGAGGAAAGGCGGAAAATCATCCCGCCGGTGTAATTCGGGTTCAGGAAGGGTCATTCAACGACCTCCCAAGTGGCCCGAGTTGTACACGGGGTGAAAGAAGCCTTTCATAGAGACCACAACACAGTTATGGTCCTGTTGGACACGCAAAAAGCGTTTGATACGGTCTGGACAGACGGGTTAATCGCAAAAATGGCAAGAATAGGCATGCCCTTGTACCTTTTGAAAGTCCTAGAGTCTTATCTGACGGGGCGGGCTTTTAGGGTAAATGTGAATGGCACTAGTTCGCCGGATTACACAGTCGGAGCGGGGGTCCCACAGGGGTCTTCGCTGTCACCGATCTTATATTCCCTGTATACCAGTGACTTTCCGACCTTCGCTAAAACGAGTACGGCTATGTTCGCGGATGACACCGCGATCTATGCCCACTCGTTTCGAAGCGAAGTGGCTGCTAGGCAGCTCCAGATACATCTGGATCGGTTGGTCATGCCATATTTGGGGAATAATAAGATCAAGTTGAATCCAAATAAAACGGAGGTCGTTAACTTCACGAGGAAACGAACCAACGTGAAGATCCTCGAGAAGTTGAAGGTTGAAAACAACCAAGTGACGGAAAAACCCTCTGTGAGATAGCTGGGGGTGGAACTGGACAGGCGTATGCACATGCATAAGCATATTACGTTGGCATTGCAGTGGGGGGCGGCTGCGATAAACCGCACATACCCCCTCATTGTACGCAATTCCAACCTATCGCAAGATAACAAGCTTAGAATTTATAAGCAAATAATAAGGCCGGCAATGACATACGCCGGTCCAGTTTTCTGCAGTCTACCCAAAACTCAGTTATCGAGGCTGGAGAGACTGCAGAATAAAGCGCTTCGTATCGCTACAAACAGTAGTAGATACATCAGATTGGATGATCTGCGCGAACTGGCTAAGGTGGAAAAAATTACTGACTTTATCAGGAAAACGGCAGACAAATTTTATAGATTCCACATCCCTAAGAGTCCGCTGACGGCGGATATCACAAATGTAAGAGCCAATATGGCAAGAAAGCACGGGGTCATTTTTCAGAGTCTCGCCCTTTATAACGGAATAGAGGAGTAATCATCAAACAGCGCCACACCAGTCAATGCTCCGAGCAGTAAATCTCGGCCTTGACCTAATGCAAACATCGCACTGAAATATTTCAAGCAGGTTTTTATTAATTTTCCTGTAAAAATATCGGAATACGTAACTAAAATTTGAAAGATATAAACACTGCAACTATCTAAAATCAAAGAAATAGGAAAATAGACCCATAAGCCAAGGCAGGAAGGGTCTCAAAAATAGAATTACCAGAAATCCCTTCCTAGTATGCACTGAAGATTGCCCAACAACAGCAAGCCCATTCCCTTCACTCCCTCTGGATAGCAAGCTGAATGGTCCACCCCCTGGATGAAGCCAGGAAGAATCAAGAACAAATATCTTTTAAATTGTATATAGTAGGATAAGTTTTGATGACATATGTATATAATAGCAAATAAATCTTTTTGATTGATTGATTGGTTACGTAATAGGGGGAGAGCTGGATAATAACGCCGTATGGAAGTTACATAGAGAGAGAGAGAGAGAATCACTACTATGTCGTGTAATGAATTCTTTTGAAAACGCTGATTTTTTCTGGTTTTTCCAGTTACTAATAATCCGTCGTGCTGAAGCTCATTTTCTTTGCATTTTGATTTTCTACAACTTTTCTATTGAAAGCATCTAGATTGCTCCATTAGTTTTCATGTTACAAGCGAAAAACATGATAAAAAAAGGATTTTTTTGCATTCAAATGTTTATAACAAATTTAGCAATGACACTTGCGAGTAGGAAACATAACTGGATATAACTGCGGACCGTTTTTCGTATGATGAATCAGTCGATTCCCTGGTAGTATTTTTGTCACGAAAAAATCTCTATTGATTGGTCTAAATATGTGCCTGCTAAAATAATATGACAAGTGTATTTGTGAAGGAAGTTGTTACAGATATTATCACAAGATTGTTTTTTTCAGAATGCTGGTGAGATTAAACAAGAGATTGAAGAATTGACAACATAAGCCAGAAAGGAAAAAATATCACAGTAGTGTTTTGTTTTTAGTTTACTTTAATTATGGATTTTCTTCAAGTATCGGCCGCGTCTATTCAAAAAATGGTATTCATTTTTGAAATGGAAATACTTTTTTCTGTATCTAATTCCAGGAGTTTCTCTATTGTTTTCACATCCACCATTGTTCTATCTTTCAATGATGTGTCATTTTCTAACAGTTTTATTTATCAGTTTTTTTTCACTTTTTAGTGATATTGAATTTTGTCACCATATGGCGTCTGGCTGTCGACATATTGAATTTTGATTATTACTGTCATGTCCCTATTCACAATATGGCGTCTGGCGGTCGCCATATTGAACTTTTCTTATTACTGCCATGTCTTTATTCACAATATGGCGTCGGAATGTCGCCATATTGAATTTTTATTACTGTCATGTCTTCAGTGAGACTCGCAAGATTAAGACAATTCGATTGACGCAAGATCATCAAAATCGGCTTACGCGATTTGTCTCTAGAGCGCTACAAAGGAACAAACATACATACATCATAAACACATTACCCTCCTTTGCGTCGCGCAGTCCGGTAAAAAGAAAGCATTGATTCTGAAGTTTTCGTTGAACGTTGCTGCACTGAATTTTCTGCCATACACTCATTTTTACAATAATAAATAGGTCTGCGAAAAGTTACTGTGATCAAAGAGAGTTCTTCCTTCCGGTAATAAACGATACTACTCCTCGGTCAGAACCGAAACCAATAAAACACTATATTTGATAAAATACACTTTAACTACCAATATTTCAGATTAAGGTTCTGCTGATATGAAAGTTTTCTCGTGGTCCACACTTTATTTCACTTTATAGAACAGACGATATCCATTAAAACTGAGACATGAAGTTGAATTTTACACGGTCGTTTCGTGATTTATTCTCAACGGGGATATGTACGAGGTCTTTTATTTTCATACGGAAGATTCTATAAATGACTTATTGTGAAGTTGTTGAACTGTTTCCCGGTATCTGTTACTTAATGTATAGGGGTGTATGTGAGAGATTCCTACATTTCCAACAGATATCAATATGTCGCGTTGCATGACTTCAAATCAGAAAAGATCAAGATTATATTTGGTGTCCCACAGGGTGGTCCGCTTCTTTTTACCATTTTCTAAAACGACATGTTTTAGTACCTTAGAAATCCTGTTATATGCGGATGACACGAAAATACACAAAGATGTTTACAAGATGTTCTACCCCGCCGTCAGCTAACATCTATATTATAATAATATAATAATAATAATAATATTTATTCACAAACACATTCACAAACAGGGAAAAGATATACACCCACATATATTTGCGCATGCATAAAAACAAAGAGACTCATTGCAAATAAATTGGGTGACCCACAAAGGATATCCTGTGCGTGGGTATATATGAAATAATCTACAACAATTATCTCGGTGATCTTATCTCTGCAAAATCAATATATATATATATATATATATATATATATATATATATATATAAATATTGTTCTGTTTAGAAGTACGTGTTAGATGTTCAAAGAAATAAAATGAAAACTAAAAACTGAAAAAGCACATATATAACAAATGTTCATATTCAGTAATTTATGCTGTTAGTTTACAGTTTTTCTGAAGATTCTACCGTTTTTTCTGAAACCTTATATGATATTAGTCGATACTTATGTTTGAACTGAACATGTTTTCAACATCAAAAGCAATTGGCATAATTTATAAAATTATAGAAATCAAAATTGACTAATATATTTTTGAGCACAAGCAGACAACAAAATGTTAAAGTTAGAATATTCTGTATATGAAATTAGATCTGAACACAATAGCCAATGAGATATCCTGATGCAAAATTATGAATATTAAAAATATTAAAAGCAGAAAACGTCAAAAATGATTTTGTATATATCATGTATATAGAATGTAAGGTATTTAGAAACGATTAGTGAATAAAAACTGTCAGATAAACGAAAATAATGGAAAGTGCAACGAAAAGTGCATGTAAATCGAAAATTCGAGAAGAAAACAAAGGATATGTGGTATTTGGGGAAAAAAATCAACAAGCTAGAAAATTGAGAAAAAATAATTTTGGAAGAACCAACTCAAGAAATTTGAATTTGAAAAATCAATCATATTTTCATTATAAAAACAGTTATTTGCCAATACAACACAAGGAAATACTATAAAGGACTATAGTTGATAAAAAATCCAGATGCAGAACGAATCTTACCTTCTCATTTGAGACATATACCAGTGCGAGGGCGAATTCACAGTCGACAAGGGGGCTGCAGACTGGAACGGCAGTTTCCAGGAACGGAAGAGCGATCCGAGACACTGAACATTTTCGTTTCAAGAAGCCACAGGTACTTTGAATCACAAAACGTTACTCAACTCAGTGCATTGCAAAAATTAACCTTTTTAAAGAACCCTTTCGACTGAACCATTTCATAAATTGGTATATAGACTACATAACCTACAAAAATAGGTTACATTTCACTTTTTATTATCACATAACTTCACTTTTCATGTATATTTTGCTATGATGCACTAAGCACTGAGTTAATTATCTCAGAATAGATAACAGTCTTCCTGAATAAAGAAAATTATTATTTTGATGAATTTCTGCATTATTTCCAATGATTGAGCAATAACAAGTTGCCATTTTCTGAAACTGACATCAAGAACTACCAGAGGGCTCCACAGTAGGTCTGACTCCTGAGATTCCATAGGCGTACCGATTGAGTTAACTGAGGTGGAGAGAATAAGATAAAGGAATCAATGGCAAAAAGGTAAAATACATAGCCAGACATTTGAAAAATGTATATTGGTATTTATTTATCAACATATTGAATTGAATTCAGAGGACAACTAGTTAAGAGGATTTTGAAAATAGTATAAAAATTAGTAAAACAAAAAATATTTTTTTGTTATGATGTCTGATTGTGAAGATAAATAGATAAATGATAAAATAAAAACAAACCGCAATCACCTCATCACAACAATATATATATATATATATATATATACATATATATATATCTCCTCCATAGTGGTAAAATGTGATTAAATGTTTATTCATACGCATTATATTTATGAATATAGGTACTTAAATTCACATACATCAGTCAAAACATATTATACAGTTGATGAATATCAAGGTGTGGGAAAATATTGGTGTTACTGTTTGATTGATTTTCAGATCTATAAGTTTATGAATTTCTTGACGGAATTTGTTTAGTACCAATTTTTTTAATTGAGAGCGAGAGAGAGTTGAGTTGTTTTAGAGAATGATAATATATAATATAAGAGACATAAATTTATCTCTTATTGCAGATATTTCTATCCTGGTATTCAGGATGACATTCGAAGTTGGTACAGTTTTAGTTGAAGTAGTTGAGGTGAGGTGGCGTTTGGGTCAATTGTCTGCTTGACCCACCCTGTACTGATGAGGGGTAGATACCCCCAAACCGGTCTACAGGTGATCAGCCTGAGTGAAGTGGTTAATATTGATCCATTTTGCAACAAACATTTGCAGAGTACCTTGTAGGATTTTGCACGTTTATCTATCGGATATCATTCAACGTCGGTTGAGGCATTAGCCAGGAAAGTAGTTGCTTTTTTATGGATATGAAACCAACATACACCTATTGTATAGGTTTTCATAGTCAGTTGTCTTGAAGAATAAGGCATTTTTCATTTTTTATGATAGAAATAGACTCACGTTTTACATCAAAACATTCCATGGTAATTACAACAACAATTAGGTTGGGACATGACATGACCTTGGCAACAGAGCGTGACGTCACAATACTGTTCTGCAGTAGGCAGCGAGCATGTGTTGCTGCCGCAAATATTCTGAAGTGTTAATTGTTCGCGTCGTTATCAATATGCATTCGGTAATTTTCAAAATGACCACTCTAAAAACGAGTTATCGTTGGTGTTATGTGCCTGGTTGTGAGAATTCAACAAGAAAAACATCACAATTTTTTTTTTCGTGGCCGAAGAAAAAAGAAAAAAAAAAGGTTTTGTGTTGCTCTTCGCAAGTACATGCCAACAAAAACACAATTGTTTTGCTGAAGGGATCGTTTCACTTTGAAGGATGATATGTAAAACTACATTCAGTATTCATTATCGAGTACTGCAAGAAAATTGAAAAAAGATGTTCTGTCCCATATTTTCATTGAGCATTTCTATACAATGAGAAGCTTTATGCAAATTTTAGGCCGTAAGTCGACCATATCGCAACTCATGCCACAATAAAGAGTCGTTTTGAGACCTACTCTAGTTCTGCTAATTCACAGAAGTTTTGTGTCAAAACAGTGCTCGCAAAAAGTTTGATTAAATTTTTTGAGTTCTATCAGGCTTTGATGAATAGACAAACACCTCATTTCACGCCCTTTAATATTATAATAATATCGAGTAAACTACATGTCAATTTGTTTTTCCTGAGCTGTCACTGAAAATTCGCGTGGAAAGTATTTTTTCGCATCGTTTGTTTGTGTATGGCGCAAAGACAACAGTAGAATTATCGAATTCAGATAAGACTTTAATTATTTTTTTGTTGTTTCTACTGTAAATAAAACGGATTTTTTCCAATAGCACAGTCGTTCTGGCGATATACATTAGATAAATAATAGTTCAAAAAAACTAAGAAACACGCTTTCATAGAAAACCAGACTGAAAAAATGAAAAATAAGAAAAAAAAATATTTTATTTTGAAAAAAGCGTGGGGCGCATGATGTCGCCTCGGTGTGTGATGTACTATATAATTATTGGTACCATGCACCCCACGCTTTTTTTTAAATAAAATATTTTTTTTTCTTATTTTTCATTTTTTCAGTCTGGTTTTCTATAAAAGCGTGTTTCTTAGTTTTTTTAAACTATTATTTATTTCCTACTTATTAGTGTGGTTCATTTATAAAAGCGTGTTTCTTTAGTTTTTTTTTAAACTATTATTTTTATTATTTTTTTGCAAATTAAAAAATGGAATGATCTCATCAAATAAGGTAATCATAATCTCCGACCCCAAAAACCCCCACATACCAATTTTGAATAGAATCAGACTATAATCACAAAACTCAGCCGCCATTTCAAAGCCGCCATCTTGAATTTTTCAATTTTTACAGAAGAATCATAATATTTGCCCCCGAAAATTCACACATACCAATTTTGAATGGAATCAGACCATAAGCACAAAACTCGGCCGCCATTTTAAAGCCGCCATCCTGAATTTTCCAATTTCCAACGAAAGAATCATAATATTCGACCCCAAAAACGCCCACATACCAATTTTGAATAAAATCAGACCATAATCACAAAACTCGTCCACCATTTTGAAGCCGCCATTTCGAATTTTTCAATTTTGACAAAAGAATCATAATCTCCGACGACAAAAATCTTCGGATACCAATTTTGAAGCGAATCGGACCATAATCACAAAACTCGTACGCCATATTGGAGCCGCCATTTTGTTTTTTCTTCACACAAAAACTTCCTAATGCATTGTCACCGGAATTATGTATACCTGCCAAATTTCAAATCATTCGGACGTGTGGAAGTGGGTCAAAATCGCGCCCAAAGGAGTCGGTTACAAACAAACAAACAAACATAATAGTGAAGCTAATATAAAGCGTGTAAAAAGCTTTCGCATGTTTAGAACCCCCGAAAATAAAAAAAGGGTGTCTGCTTAAAAAATGTTGTTACAGAAGTTACTGACAAGTTCTATTGATTTTCAGGTGGTTTCCGACAGCGTAAAAAAATTGTGCAATACATTTCTGGTTCTCAAAATTACGTGAATAAATAAATATGAATGTACTACATTCTATACTACACATGCACGTAGCCGGTCCGAGTCCCAACAGTTTTGTGACGTCACGCTACCGAAATGCCCAGCGGACGGATAATTTACCGATTTTTAACCGACGAAATAAAAAAGGAGGAGGTTCTCTAGTCGACGCGTATATTTTTTATGTATGATCACGCATACATTTTTTCAGAGCAGTTCGATTCCGATGATTTTTTTCTATTGGATAGGGTAAACTTCGAAGTTGGTCCCATTTGAATTTGGAAAAAAAATATCACCCCTAAGGGTAGAAAAATAGGGGACATATATCGTTCCTCCACTGAATTTTTACGCGTTAACCGATTCTACCACTCATTACTTTGTACTGGGTAATTCGATTCAGATTATTCTTTTTTTGATGGTTGAGGTATACTTCAGAGTTGGTCATTTACGGATCTAGAAAAAAAATAATCCACTCCTAAGGGTAGAAAAATAGGAGATTATTAATTTTTCATCCGTGAACCGATTCTGTTGGAATTTGGCACACATATAGGTAGTTCTGATGACACTACAACATAATGGATACCTGGAGTCAATTGAGTAGATAGTTATTAGTTGATTTTAACCACAAAAAAGTGAAAAATAAAACTTTTCAACAATAAATTAAACCGACGAAAAAATCAACTGAAAAGCAAAAAATAAAATGAACCTTTTCAGTCTTAATGATAATTGAGCTCCTAAACTAATGTGAGTGAAGTTTAACAATTTTCAATTGCAGAAGCTGTTTCTATAGGAAGCAAATCAAAAACTCACTTCGCTAACACATGTGTTCTACTCGTAAACATTCTCCGTCGCCGAACGGAAGATCAAAAGACGATCAAAAGTGCCGACAGTCAACGTGGGTTTGAGTGAAGCTATCTAGTTCTACAGCAGTTTCGCCTGAGCCAATCAAAATGGACCGCAAGCCAATGATAATGCTGGTAGGTGTGTCCATACGTTGAGAGCCCGAGAAAACTAATAAATCACGGGTTATATTTGTGTTTGAAAAGGTCTGAATAAATACAAGCCAGTAGCGTCTCTGGTCTGGGATCGAAATAGGTATTAAAATATTCTATAGTTCTGTTGTATTTTGTTGGAAAATATGGCTTTTTCCGACCATAGCAAAATGAAATTATGATGATCCGATTGCCTATTAATACATATTCCCTTGCTTGTGGCATTTTTTTTATTTCAACCTATTTTGAACATATTTAAATACCTTAATAAAATTTCTTATCTTCGCCTCTGCTGCTCAAAGGATACCGCTTCAAGACTGCGAAACTTGTTTTTATGCTCCTGCAATTTTAAATGGTTAAACTATAACTAATTTTAAGTCGGCGTCAAACAAACAATTAACAAAGAACATTATATTACTTTGAGGAAATAATCAAAACAAAATAACATTAAAGTGCAATGTGAAATCTCCAGCGATAAACAATAAATAAAATGCGCTCTCCGCATCGATGGAATGAACCTTTAGGCTAGTAGAAATAGACAATCAATTCACATTAATTCCAAAAGTTTTCAAACTTCAATGGTATGTTGGTGCATTGATAAAAACAAACTATGAAATTTTGCATATATTAATTTATCAGCTACTTCTTTTTTATTTATTATCAAACGTTCATCACATTTCGGAAAGATTGTTTCTCTATTCTTATTTTTCCTATTTAAGTTTTCGTTGATAATTTTCCAAGTTTGAGTTTATTATATTGCTTGTATGTTGACATTTTGCTTAATTCAGTCTTCATTTGAGATTCATTTGAACATTTGTATACTTACCTGAAAGTTTGGAATGTGATATTAACTCTATGTTCTAGTTAATGAGAGAATCTATTTTGTTTTTGTTTTGTTGATCACTGTTGAAGCTGAAGGCATCAAAGGTGATAATGTGTTTAAGTTTATGAATTGAAATGTGTCAAAAGCAGAGTTGCATTTTCATACTGCCTATATATATATATATATATATATATATATATTTCTTAAGGAAGAGTTTTTCTTAAAAAATTACAACAAGTTCTGCTATTAGTTGACGTTTCGACGGGGGACCCCTCTTCTTCTTCATTGAACAAATAATTTTTTTATACTTATATTTTTTCTTATCTAAACAGTGATAGGAAAAAACGTCGTGAACAAGGTTTGTGATCATCAAACATTCGAAAAAGGCTCTGTTTAGTGTTGGGAAAATTGTTAATATGGGTTCCATGGTTTGACAATCCTTATTTGCTTTCTCAATAAGAAGTCGGTTTGATGCATGGTGGGTTTTTTGGTCAGGTATGTCGTCCAACTTGAACCAAGAAAATTATTCTTTCCACAAATTCTTCTAGTTTGATTTGGTTGCATAGCATTTGCAAGGCAGCGTGGTTTGTTTTTTCAAACTAGAAGAATTTGTGGAAAGGATCATTTTCTCGGTTCAAGTTGGACGACATAACCAAAAACCACCATGCATCAAACCGACTTCTTATTGAGAAAACAAATAAGGATTGTCAAACCATGGAACCCACATTAACAATTTTCCCAACACTGAACAGAGCCTTTTTCGAACTCATGTTTGATGCTCACAAACCTTGTTCACAACGTTTTATCCTGTCACTGTTTCGATAAGAAAAAATATATTAAAAAAGTATTTGTCCAATGAAGAAGACGAGAACAGCTTTTTGGAGTCCTCGAAGAATCCAACATTTTTGGGTTGCGTTTTGAGGACTTCCGGCAACACGATATTTAGAAATGTTTCTTCTTCACCTGAACTTGAAGAGGACGATGAGCTGGAGCTAATATTCATATTTTTCATTCGAATCTTTGCGAATCAATCGAATTAATACTGTGTCAACAAAGAAAAGAGGTTAGAATGTCAGAAGCATGTACGTTGTACGCATGCGTACCCACATAGTCCACACAAGTCAGAAACTGTCCTTACTAAGATGCCCGTACTATTTTGAACCGCTTCGTAACTGTCCCGAACTAGTTCGAATGGAACGAAAACAGAAAACCTATGGAATATATAACAATCCTGAAAAAAACGCGAACACTTCTTCCACACCGCGCATGCTCCTGATGGTTTCGGACCATTTATTTTGTGAACGCGAACAAACCTATCATCAAAACCAATCAAAATGAATTATTAATTGACTACAAATCCAGAAATCCACAAAAACAACAAACAACCATATCTATGCAGCGCATTTTCAATTTAAACATGTTCAATTTTTTTCACCAGTTCACCAGCAAGACGTCTGAGCATCTTTTACCTTTCTGGCATATCGGTAATAATTTTTTATTCCATTGGTTTGGAATTTTTATGTTTTATCTACACTTGAGTTTAATTGATCTTTGCCATATAACCCAGAATTTCGACATTGTACATGTACATTTCTGAAATCAACCCTCTTCCGCATGATTTATATTATGAGCTGAATAAAAAAATCCTAGTATGCGAAAACGTCTTTAATGGGTATAATAAACGGTTTGATATAAAGAAAAACACACTTTTCTCATAAATAAAGAAAAAAACACCCAGAGCCATATATGGCCTTGTATGCACCTGAATGAAAATATAGTTTCAACCCTCAGTTCATATATGGCTTTTCATGCAATAACAAAATCACCAAAAAATGAAAACTTGTCTGCATCATACTCCTTCAACTTCTTCTCTGTCCATATTATTTTATCTTTTTTAGGCATAGATTGTTTTGATTTACTTTCTTCTTGCAAGATGTTGTTTTTTACTGATTTACGTTTTGGTTTTTGCGTAGATGATGATGTTTCCTGTTTCAGAATCAGTTTCAGATATTACCTCGATATTTTTATTTTTTTAAACATAACGTAGAGGGGGGGAATAGTCACTGTCAGAGTCTGACGCTATATCGTCTTCACTCGAGTTCCCATCTCCTGGAATATTTTTTACAAACTGGAAACTATTGTAAAATCTTTTTGAATCCATACCTACAAAAAATATCTGTATGAAATGGATCTGAAACGCTCATAAACGATATTTTCGAAAGTTCATAAGAAGTCATATATGGCTCATATAAGAAACGATGATATTTCCGAAAGTTCATAAGAAGCCATATATGGCTAATATAAGAAACGATGATATTTCCGAAAGTTCATAAGAAGCCATATATGGCTTCGACACAAAAATCGGAATTTTAGCAAAAAACAAATAACTAATTAGGAAATATCACACTCACTAAAGAGAACACAAATCATTCTTGCAAAAATGAAATATTTCTGAATATACTCACTTCTAATTTTCGCGATGTTTGCCGATAAACTTCTAGATATTTTTGCGCCACTAACTTCGAATGCACGTGACCAAATAAGTTTGGTTATATGGTGAAATAAAACGTTCATTGACTTGCAAAAATTCTGGATGGTCTAGCAACTGTTCCAGTTTAACTTTTATACGCCACCACTGACCTACTGGACGTTACATGGAAATGAAAAATTATTATATTGAAGGAACCATATATGGCTCCGTATGCGGTAGAGGGTTAAGTTATTTAGTCTTGTAGGATGGAGATTGAGAATAACAGAAAATAATCCTCCTTCTTTGAGCCGCAATATATTACATGAATGGCAAGAAATTATGAATGGACTGGACATATCTTGAAAAGTAATACCGCAGTGACCTCTCTCGACGAATTAGTATACAACAACATGTATTGTGAGCGGAACCTTCATTTTCCGCCACTGAAGAGAAACGGCGTTCCAAAACTTCTTGCTACATTCAATAGATGGCAGCACCTAACTTAAATATTCATTGTCTACAAACAGATTCCTCACGAGAGGGCTGGCAGTTGCCTATATCGGAAAATTCGTAAAAAAAAAAACTGTATTCACTTCCAATGCTATTTCCAATAGTTGCGTTACCAAATAACACTTGGTAATGCATTTTCTTTAGAACTTGCATAGTCACCTACACGTCTACTTAAAAAAAAGATAATTCAGACTGATGCAATTTGATTGAAAAAAATATTGAATATAAGACAAGTGGGTTAGCCAATTCAACCGACTATATTATAATTTGGGAAAAAAGTCCATCGTATCTCGGAGTGAATGGACTCTCAGTCATACCCCACAATGTTTATTACTCTCTTAAATAGGGATGGTACATGTTATAAAGGTCCATCATTAGCCAAAAACGAAGACCAGTTTTCCAAAAAAGAGGGGTTACATCAATGTATGAATTCATATATGAAAATTGAAATTTAGTAAAATAAAAGTTGTTTACTCACATGGGGTTTGGAAGTAGAACATAGCTAAAAAATGTGAAATGTTTCAAGAACCTTAAA
The DNA here is from genome assembly GCA_018342105.1 of Gonioctena quinquepunctata. Lineage (NCBI taxonomy): Eukaryota > Metazoa > Arthropoda > Insecta > Coleoptera > Chrysomelidae > Gonioctena > Gonioctena quinquepunctata. The sequence goes on along the minus strand of JAFIRS010004186.1, from coordinate 6,337 downwards.
ATCCGTTCATGTTAATTGCCGAGGCTTATAGAAAACAATATGGATGGTTTTTGAAGGAAAAAAACATGGCCACTTATGGAAATAATACATTTCTGCCGTTTAAGGAAAAAAACATGGCCGACGCTTATAGAAAAAAACATGGTCACCGCTCATGGAAGAAAACATGACCTTCGTTTAAGGAAAAAAACATGTCTGCTTTCAGAAAAAAACAAGTTATACAGAGTTGAAAAACAACTTGAAGATTTTCAACTTTTTAATAAAATATTTTTATTGTATCGGTATGTTGATGACTGTACTGTATTGTCTAATGCCCCCTCAAGTGATGTCAGCTTACTTTTAAACTTCCTCGATTCATTGCACCCTCCCACTTAACATGATACATAACAAAAATATTTTCCACAGATAACTTTTGTGATATTGGCAAACTGATATTGCATTAATGTCGATATGAAGTTTCCAGCACAGTATTTCCACCTACATGTTTATGTCACATCGAAATAACATAACCGATAATATTCATTAGATAATATATGAAATGTTGATTTTATGTTTCCCATATATGTCTCATACAGAGTGGTTATGTTATTTGTTCGATGTTTTTGTTTAACCACCTCAAAACATTATTCACATGTGTACAGGAGACTTAGAATTGACATTATCTTAAAATGTTCCTTAAATGTATTTTTCGGGTAATCATCATGTCATTCAAGTGATATTTCAACATAATATATAGTATTATGGATATGTTAATACTATATATCATAAATGTTGACAGAAACTCAAAATCTACATAACTTGTAAAAATTATATCCACATTCAAACAATATTGTCCAGTAAACACAAAATAAATCTCACCATCACATTTACACTATTTTTTGAAATTCGCGGGTGATGTTAGTTCATTTTTAACACAGAACATACGTGTCACGTGTGAAGTATACACTGTCTTTGACATATGACACACGACGTTCATGTTTGTTTACAAGCTGTGATTACTGATGAGCATGTATTTGTTCATAATTCCTATGATTGCTGTTGCTGTGCGATTTATTGTGCATCTTCCATGTTATTGTAGAATAATGCCTTTATTATTGAATTTGGCTTATCCTCACTTGAGTTTTTCGTCGTGCAATTCGCCACTGATATAATTCGCGTGGAAGTATGAGTAAGAATGGAATGAAAATGTTGACAAAAAATATGGAGAGGATGATAAGGTGAGTTTCCATATATTCTATCAATACTACAATAAGTTTTGAATATGTTTTGCTTTTCATTTTCAAATCACACACTGCTGTGAATACAATGATTATATATAAATGTGTTTTTTCAGCAAAAAAAGGTAAAGATGAGAAGATGAAAAAGTATTATCCCCTTTAGCTCAAAAGGTTGATTAAAAAAGGTACTGTAAACAAGTCAAAACTATAATCCAAACTACTATGAATTCAATGAAATAATAATCACTGATTCATTTCGGTATGATGTTCAATTCATAGAAAACAAGAAGTTAGATATATCAGTTTTTCCTACAAATTGGTTGGTAGGTGAACATCGATGTTGGTGGCCAACCAATTCAAGAATTACAAGGACCCTTATTATCAAATGTCATGTTCCCAATAGTGATTGGAGTCAAATGATAGTAAAATTCACAATTTTTATGGTAAGATTATGATTTTCCATATTCCTCCACCAATTATTGTCATTTTACATTTCAGATTCCTATGCCAAGGCTCTCGAACATGAAAAAAAAATTGGCAGCTTCCTCTGAATCCGAAGGGGACCAGGAGCAACAACCTGGAAAACGCAGAATAAAACAAAAAAAATTACTGCAGAATATGAAAGCATTGTCAATCCACCTTCTGTCTGTTCGAAGTTATTCAGTGAAGATGAACTCAGGGCAGGTGGAGGTGAGTTAATTTCAATTCCAACAAATTTTATTATTTATTTTTATTTAGTTCAGCAAAATAGTTCTGGCAAATATTAATATATGAACAGTGATATAGAAGATATCCCTTTCATAGAGGATCCACATGATACAACAGATGTAACAATAGTAGAAAATCTACCAGTTGTGGTTCCGGCTAATTAGATATCAGACATTATGGAAATGGTTGCTGAGATCAGGAGCATGTGTCAAATTACTTTGAATAAAGTAAATTCCATAGTGGAACATTCGGTAGATAGAAGTAGGAACATTGATACCTCTGATGATGTGATCAAAGAATGTTTGCCACTGAAAACAATTGATGGAAAAATCCTAAATAACAACAAAATTGCTCAATTCGTAAGTGAACCCAAAAGTACCTATAATATTCAGTGTGACCCGTCCTCAATTTAATTACATGTTCCTTTGTTTATAGAGATTGTAGATCTAGAGTATTTCACAAATAACTTGAATTTTCAAATCTCAATTTTAATCCAAACTGGAAATTATCTTCCTATATTCATGTCAAAAGGTTGTTTTTCAATATAGGCCAACATTGTTCGTAATTGTCAAAAAGATTAATAATAATTTGGATTCTAGGGAAAAATTTACAAAATTCATTTGATTTGTGGAAAGAAAAATTGATGAAACATATTCCTTTCAAAACAAAGAATCGTCATCCAAATCGATACAAAAATCATCAATATTATTTACAATTCTGGGTAGTGTTTAAGAAATATAGTCACAATTTTATAAGAATGTTTTCAGATTTTTTTATGAAAAATTTGCTTCGAACAAAATAATTTTTTCCTATAATTATAATACACCTCTTAGAAAAGTAAAAAATTATTATCTCTCTCTCTCTCTCTCTCCCTCTCTCTCTCTCTCTCTAATGAGAAAATTATTGAGATATGAATAAAATTGAAAAATTGCAAAAAGAAAATCTACATATATTGAAAGAATGAATTTCCACACCGTTTATCACATGAACATTTTATGGTATTAAGTTGAGGAAAAATCATCAATTGCATTTTTTTTATGGTTATGTTGAATTTATGTTAATGTAATTTGATGTTAATGTATACTGAAATTATACTTCACTTCTATTTTTTTATACAAACTATCAAATAACTACCTCTTCAAAATTTCACGTTCATTTCAGTTTGGTTGTGTTCTGGGAATTTCTTTTACATTTCTGTATCATTCTGGATGAACAAACTGGTACTCGTAGGAGGTTCAGATCATAAAAATCTAATAAGGAGGTGCCTCCAATAGATTGAAGTTGGAGATGTGATTGCCCAGTATTGTTCATGGACTGGGCAAAAACGGAAATTTAAAATTTCTGATTTAAAAATGATGGACTTACTTAAACGTAAGTGATTTTTTTCTTCAACTCTAAGGGCCAGTTAGTTGCATAAGCCATTTGTTAACTTAAGGATTACACTGCTACCTGATGCATTGCCATAGTAATAAACAATTTGAATATTTAATCGTCTGTTGAATTCTTTATGCAACCGACCCTATGTCTTGTAAAATAGGCATCTACTATTAGTTTTATTTTGTATTTACTTTCCGTTGAATTGAAATATATGTACATAGCAATATTATAAGTGATACTTACAACATGAAATACATCACCTGATATTTTTTGACAATACATCATCAAGATCAATTTGAGTTTTCAGTGACTATATATTTACTATATTTTCAGAATCTGTAAAAGAGGTATTCAATGCAACTACCGATATAGAGTTTGAATTCATTGTGACGGATTGGATGAGATTCGCCAAACAGAGGCTGAAGAGGAAGGAGTAGTGACAGAGGCTAAAGAGAAAGGAGTAGTGACAGAGACTAAAGAGGAAGTAGTAGTAAAGAGACTAAATAGATCGATTCCGTGATACATTTGTTTATTTTTTTATGGAGTATTTGTTATTTTTTTAAGTGCCATTATATATTTTATGCAGATTTTTGATTTTTTTTAATTGTCCCAGTAATATTTAGTCAGGCTCATGGTATATCTTCTCTTTCTATGTTTATTAAGTTATTCACCTACAAAAACTTCCATAAATGTATAAATATAGAAAAAAGTATACCATGAGTATCTGCTCCACCCTGTATACCACGAAACGAAATATTAATATAAAAGGGTAACGATGATGTAACGTTGTACAAATGTTGTTCCATAAATGTTTTGAGCAACATTAAATGTATGTAATAAAGTTACATTGAAGTTATGCAAAATATGATACATTTATGTAATAATTATCATTGAACATTACATTGTAATATTTATAAGAGGCACAAAGTACCATGGACGCAACGTATCTGTTATATCAAGCATATCTCAGAATAACATCACAAAGTCACAATGTGATATAACATTTATGTTTAAAACATGTTTTTATGTTTAGTGGGCTTCTATCAAAGTCACTATAGAATTAGAGAACAATAATTCCTTAGCGTTCCTAGATTTACTTATCACCAAATCAAATAACAAATTTGATTTTTCTGTCTACAGGAACGTATAATACAGATCTGGTTATACTATCCACTAGTTGCCACCCTAATGCACACAAACATGCAGCTTTCAACTGCCTTCTCAACAGACTTTTCCGATGTCAGATGACAATTTCAATAAGGAGCTTAATTATCAAACAAATAGCATACAACAACGGCTATTCACACCTCTTGAACATACTTTATCACCGACACATGACCAAATCTCTAAACCTTTCTCCTATTTCTTATATATGAAGGTTTTTGTAAATGAACCCATGGACGTATAATTTATACGTCCATGAATGAACTTGATTCAATATGTGTAGCAACTCCAAGTACATTCAAGGAATGAAATACTGAAAAGCGAAATCAATCTTGAAATAATATAAAAAACATATTTTTAAATGATTTATTATAATAAATGCAATTCCCTAACTGAACATAATTTTATGAAATGTGATTTTTTTTTTATAAACAAATGAAATGAACTTAATAGTGAATGTGTTATCCTGCAGGATGGAGCTTGAAAATAACAGAGAATAACCCTCCTTATTTGAACAGCAATATGTTGAAAAATGGCAAGAAACTACAAGCACTGGAGACTGGAGAGATCCTGAAAACTAACACCGCAGCGACGTCTCTTGACGAGTTAGTATACAACGACATGTATTGTGAGGGAGATCTTCATTTTCTTCCACTGAAGAGAAATGGCGTTCGAAAATATCTTGATACTTTGGATAGATGGCAGCACCTATTTGAATATTAATTGTCTGCAAACTGATTCCTTACGAGAGGGCAGGCAGCTGGAATTATCGGAAAATTCGTAAAGATAAAAATCTGTATTCACTTCCAATTTCCAATGCTTCTCCCAATAGTTGCGTTACAGAGTAACACTTGGTGATGCATTTTCTTTAAAGCTTGCCTTGTCACATACACGTCTACTTAGAAAAAATGGAAGATATTTCAGACTAATGCAATTTGATTTGCAAAAAAATTGTATATAAGGAAAGAGGGTTAGCCAATTCAACCGACTGTTTTATAATTTATGAAAAAAGTCCATCGTATCTCGAAGTGGAGTGGAAATGCACTCTCAGTCATACCCCACAATGTTTATTACTATCTTAAATAGGGATGGTACATGTTTTGGACCTATAAAGGTCCATCATTAGCCAAAAACGAAGACCAGTATTCCAAAATATGGGGTTACATCAATGTATGGATTCATATATAAAAATTAAAATTTAGTCAATTAAAAGTTTCTTACTCACTTGGGGTTCGGAAGTAGAACATAGCGAAACAGTGTGAAATGTTTCAAGAACGTTAAAATCCGTTCATGTTCATTTTAATGTGACTTAAAATAAAAACAATTTTGAAAAACAACTTAAGGATTTTCAAATTTTTTATAAAATAATTTTTTTGTATCGGTATGTTGATGACTGTATTGTATTGTTTGATGACCCCCTAAGTGATCTCAGCTTTTTAAACTTCCTCAATTCTTTGCATCCTTCTATCAAATTCTTTTTAGAATTCGAGAACAATAATTCCTTAGTGTTCCTAGATTTACTTATCAACAAATCAAATAACAAATTTGATTTTTCTGACTTCAGGAAACCTATACAAACAGATCTGGTTACCCCATCCACTGGTTGCCACCCTAATGCACACAGACATGTAGCTTTCAACTCCCTTCTCAACAAACTTTTCACCATTCCGATGTCAGATGACAATTTCAATAAGGAGCTTAATATTATCAAACAAATAGCATACAACGACGGCTATTCTCCACACCTCCTGAATAGACTTTATCACCGACTCATCACCAAATCTATAAACCTTCCTCCAATTTCTTATATATCAACGTTTTCGTAAATGAACCTGATTCAATATTTGTAATAGCAACTCCAAATACATACAAGG
>JAFIRS010004185.1:0-97154 GCA_018342105.1 Gonioctena quinquepunctata | reverse complement strand
ATAACTCCAATTATTTTTTTGGGGATTTAGTTAGTTCTTGATGGTAAGATATTTGGTCAGAAATGGGCAAATTCGAGCTTCGTGAAGCCGTTTCACCCCATTGCTTGGTATAATTTTCCCATGATGTTAGTTGGAGATAGACACGTTGAACTCATAACACCCCTCTGTTCGCGTTGGGGGTTGAAAATGAGACACAAGAAGAGAAAACGAACTCAAACTTCTAAGAAAACTACTTGAACGAACTGAAAAACTGAAATTATAGCAAAAACGATATCAAACCAAACAACTCCTGAAAACTCAATTTTAACAGCCAAGCCACTTGTTTGTTATTATGTGACCATATCGGGGATTTGCAGCATATGAAATAAGCTGGTCATACTTCGATAATTCTTCACGTGAAACAATGACTACTAGAAAGATATGGACAAACAAATCGCGTCTTTGATAAAACTATGGATTTCTCATGGCGCATGCGCATTCCATTATCAACTCTTGATTTAGAAAATCTATGTACAACTATTTTGGCTTCATATGAGCTGTCCTCAAAATTAATATTCCTAGTTACTAGACTCATGGGTGGAGTGAACTCGACGATATTACTCTGAAAAATGTCCAATAAGTGTCAATTGCGACATTTATGACAAAGAAATACCACTGAGTTCGGTGCATAATTTGTGTTGTAACGATATATCTGTTACATTTCTCATCGATTTGCCCAGAGATACAAAGGTACTCTATCACTATTGAAAATCTTAGCGCCATCTTACAGCGAACACTCATTAGAGTTGAGTGCGAAGAAGAACGCAAGGTTTGACAGTACAATTTTAGTATTTGTGTACAACTTCCAACATTGATGGATCATCCTCAACGAATTCTTTTTTGGAATTTCTAGACAGAAGATAAGCAACATATAAAAAATTTCCAAGTATAGGTATACTTGACTTCCAAATTATATTCAACCAACTTCAGTTTTAATCTCTGAAGTTTTGCTGAAGTGATATCAGATATTTTCTTTTTCATGATAGACACCAAAGGTTTATGATCTGTCCAAACAGTTATTAGTTTTCTACCATATACGAAATCATGAAATTTGTTTCCAGCGAATGTAATAGCTAACAATTATTGTTGTATACTTGTGCATAATTTACTTCAGTATCAGTCATACTCTTTGAAACGAAGAAAACAGGTCTATTTTCCTGTAGCAAACAACATCCCAACCCACTCTTAGAAGCATCTGCTTGAATAGTTATTTATTTTTTTTCATCAAAGTTTTTAAGCACAGGTGCTTTGGAAAGAAGTTCTTCCAGTGCAATGAAAGCTTTGTTATGATAATCTGTCCAAGAAAATGAAACATTTTTTCTTAAGAGATCCCTAAGAGGGGCAGTTACTTCAGCTAGATTCGGGATGAAATTTCTAAAATAATTGAAAACTCCCAATATTTTTTGAAGCTCAGTTTTATTATTTGGTGGTACCATATTCATTACAGATTTCTACTCTATCATCATTAACTTCCATTCCATTTTCTGAGAACGTATGACCTTAATATTTAACGCGCCGAACTCTAAATTGAAATTTATTCGAATTAAATTCCACATTCAACATTTTGGCCCTCTCAAAAACGTTATTCAAAATTATATCATGTTCTTCAATAGTTGAAGTACATATCAATATGTCGTCAAAATGAATTATGACACCCTGTATATCACCAAAGCTTTTGTAGTTGACTTTTTGGAAAAACTCCGGAGCTAGACTTAACCCAAACGGAAGTCTTAGAAATTTATAATAGCCAAATGGTGAACTGCATGTACAAAGATCACTAGACTTCTGATCTAATTCCACATAATAAAAACAATCTTTTAAATCTAAAACAGAGAAAAAAAATTTACCCGTGAATTGAGCACAAATTTTTTCAACTTTTGGTATCAAGTAATACTCTCTTTTTATAACTTTATTCAAATCACATGGATCTAGACACATTCTGAGGGTTCCATTCGGTTTTTCCACAATTACCAAATTGCTGGCCCACTCAACACCCCCCAATATTTTCTCAATGATTCCTTTTCTCTCGACGTCTTCTGAAGTAGATTTAAATTTTTCCCGAATAGTCATTGGGACACGTCGAGGAGGCCTAACAATTGGTTTTGCATCTTGCTCTAATACAATTGTACATTTATCCTTGAACTTCGCAGCACCCATGAACAAATCCTCATTAAGTTTCATAATTTCATTTTTCTCACATTCTTGAACAACATTGAGTCTTCTGATCAAATTGAGATCCATACAAGACTTCAAGCCTAATAAAGGTACCGAACCAGTATTCACAACAACAAATTCTTGATTTTTGTTTATACCATTCACACTACAATACGAACTCGATATTCCCAGAGGTTCAACTTTGAATCCCCCATATTTCCAAAATTACTTTCGTAGATTTCAGATTTTGGGAACCCAATTCCCTAAACAACGCCAGAGGAAGAATATTCACCTCTGCTCCCGTATCAAGTTTAAATTGTACATTTTTATTTGAAATTAATATATTCTGATACCAAGAAAAATTAGAATGGTCTACCTGATTCGCAACTCTACATACTTTAAGAGTATCAATCACTAAGCTTTCTGAGATTTCTTCCCGTTCAAACTCCTCTTGACCAAACTCCTCTTTGCCTTCCACAACCTCCTTCACGTTTTTTACTCTACACGCAGCCTTGAAGTGATTCAGTATTCCACACCTCGAACTTCTCTTTCCAAAAGCAGGACCTGATACTTTCCATGTTTGGTGTAACACCTCGTCATATAAATTTGTCGCATTTTCCGTCACTCCTTCTGTTTTTATATTTCTTTCTGTCCACAACATCTACACTTTTATTTTCTTGTAATATTTTAACATGCTCCTTTGTGACTTCACTAGCTCGACATTTTTCAATCATTTTTTGCAACTGTAGGTCTTCTTCACTGATGAGCTTCTCTTGTAATTTTTTGTCTCCGATACCCAATACAATTCTATCTCTCAATATATCGTCAGAACAACATACTTTGAACTCGCAACTTCTCATCAACTTCCTGACATCCTGTATGAAATTGTCAACGCCTCTTCCTGGCTACGATTATAAAACAGAAACCTTACATAAAGTATATTTTTTTTCGGATTCATGTAGGACTCAAATTTGTCAACGACTTTGTTATAATTCTTCTTATCTTCAACACTCATCTTGAAATTATTGAAAACATCCAAACCTTTTTTCCCAACCAAATTGAGAAAAATTGCTACCTTGGTTTCATCACTTTCTTCCTGTTTGCCCGAGGCTACCATAAATATTTCAAACATTTGCTTGAATCTCTTGAAATTTTCTGACAAGTTCCCTTCAAACTTCAGTGTTGATGGTACTTTGAGAGTTTCAATTTTTTATTTAATTACTATTTAATGAAAGTTCTATTTTTCCGATTTATCGCAGCGCCATGTTATGTTTACTAAATGAACAGCCTTTACAGTTTTATATCTTTTACTTATTCTAAAAGACTGTTACAACTTTCTGTCAAAATTGACAGTAGTCATCTAATCATGAATGACCTGATCCTTATACATGATACAGAGTATACAACTGAAACTCAACCAATTGATAGAAATACACAACATTGAGTTTCGGATGAATGAGCCATAGTTGAATCAAATACACAAATATTTTCCAATACACTGACGTGTGTTAGCAACTCATAAATATCAAAATAACAGTAGTCTACTATATTGACATTACATTATTTATGTGGGTTTTGCGAATAATTTTTTGGTGTCTTGAACGACTTTTCCTGACGTTTAGCGAAACAGATAAGGAAATACCTGATTATTTCTTATGGGGTTATTTAAAATCAAAATTATATATTTCAATAGACCAGACAATATTGCAGATTCACAAGTTAGGATAACGGAAGAAATTAACAACATAACCCCTGAGGTCCTACAAAATGTTGTACGAGAATTCCAAGATCAACTTGCTCATTGTCAAGAAGTAAATAGTGGTCATTTTGAAAATTTAATTTGATTGTGAAATGAATTGAATTATACTTCCCAAACATTATGGACATAATTTCCTTCATTCTTCGTGAAGTATGAAAAATTCACATTTTTGAAATAAATTTTCTCAGTTGCACCAATTTTGGAAACACTCAATATTTCTGAACATAGAATGGAAATCCCTTTCGAACAAGGTGCCACACGACTCCCCTTCTCATCTGAAATTTTCAAGGGGATGCTCATAGCTCAGAGGGAGTGCAAGACGTGGGTAATATTTTCATACTGTGAATTGTCAAATTGACAATAGAAATCGACCTGTTACAGGATTTTTCAAACATAAACATTATATCACCAAAAATGAATTCATTCCATACCTATGAACCTCACTGTATGTATTCCTAATGGACATACCCTCATCATGGAAAAATGTTTCAATCCAACTGAAGGCCGCATTGATAATACCCTGACGATTGAACGAGTGAAAGTAGCTCAAAATCTCTCACCAATTTATTCTCATATCTTTCTCCTGGATGTTTTTTCATGCATGTCTATACGTTTCGTTCTCTGGATGGATTGCGAATCGTGGATAATAAATGTATATTTTACTTATTCTATGTTCTGTACAGAAACACTCAAATGTCAATACGGGGTGAAAAAATCAATATTTTTTGATAATGTTAATGGTAAAGCCAAATAACCTATAGTTACTCAGAGAAATGGATATAGACTACAAAACCCTGTAATGAGTGTTTATTCTGAAATTAAATATCAAATCCATCAGTAATTTTGATAATAGTACGCGATATTTATATTTCAGTGCACATCTTCCCAGAATAGAAACCATGATTGATGTTATGGTCTATGAAGAGAAATAGCCAATCATAACATTTCAAATATAAAATGGTGAGTTGTGATTGGCTGAATAATTTTGATTTGACATTTCTGCGTTCCGCATGCGGTGCCATATCCTGAATTTCAACGACAGATGGAGTTCTCAAGAGTGTTCTACCATCTTTGGGTAATTCAGATTTTCCATGCATTATGAGTATTTTTAGTAGGTCACCAACTGCTTGTATGGAGCTTCTCTAACAATGAGAGGTTATCTTCCAAGATTTTTGCCTTATTCCCATTGAACTCTTCGTCTTCTGATCCATATTTTTCTCCAGCATCATCATCAGTAAAAGCAATTTCACACTCTACATTAATTTCTGCAGTTGATGATGACTGAGTGGAAGATGATGGCTCTGATCTCTGGACATCGGAAAGTATAGGATGGTTTCGGATTATATTTTCATTTGTTCTCATTCTGGCAGCTAATCGATAATAGTTGGTGGTATACCTGTATGGTTTACTAACTCATTCGAACTAGGTTTAATTTTTTTTCCGCAAGTAGGGGAATGTAACGAAGCATTTTTTAGAGCTCTTACTAAGCACGGCCTAAGTATATTCAACCCTAACTTTGGTACGTCCTGCCTATTTGGGGTTTCTATTAGTTCTGGTCTGGCAAAATATTTCATTCCCTATTAGAAATTAAAGGTACATACCCAAAGCTACTGGAATTCACGTCAACATCATGCATAAAACATAACAGAGTTTTTCTCTAGATTTGATAAAAGGTGAAAAGCTCCGGTGATAGTTTTGTAAAGACGAGAAAGAAATGAAGATCGGGATGGGAAAAACCAAATCATTTTTTGTATCAGGAACGAAATAATTCCTCAGATTTTCGGTCCAGTTTCAGTTCATCAGACAAAAAAACCGCGCCTTTCTTACTGGGCTTTTTCGTCTAGTTTGGTCATACATTCGAGATCTATAAAAAGGCACATGAAGCTCTCATCGGGGCTTGTTCCTGTTCTCCCGTAAGACTTGATCTTTTTACTTGAATTCAGTGGTGATACAAAAGTCCGGTAATCAGAAAAAGTGCATAGTGTGAAAAGCAGAGTTGAGTTCCCAGTGAGGTGAGGTATCCGTAAGTGGAAATAGTAAATAAGTTGTATTGGAGTTGGGTTTCCCCTGTGCTGAAGCACTTGAGGTTTATTGTTACTATTTGAATATTGTTCGATTTGATTCAATTACGTTTCCGGGCGTTTACATATCATTATATATATTATTATTATTTCATTTAATTAATTATCTGTCGTGGCATTTACAGTTTATTTCTGCCAAAGTATTCTTAGTTTGAGTTAATTCGTTGCCTGAGAAGTTAAATATATTTTCTGCATTATTATAATTTCTTTTATTCGAGCATTTGCCGAAACGTTTAAGTTGGTCAGAAGACTACAGAGTGAAATTTGATTTTTTTTTATTTTTGGGTGGTTCAATCGAACTTTTTGGTGAAATCGATTGAGTGTTTAAGTTAAAGGGTAGTATTGACATTTTAGTCAATTGTTGGTTATTTTACGTTAAAATATATGATTTATTTGCAAATTGAACAGTATAAAAGTAGACCATTTTATTTTGCGTCCCCGGAAAACAATTTTCACATAAGCCCTGGCAAGTGTTTTCTTTCTGGTAAAGGGGAAATCTTACATAGATAGTTCTTTTAGTTGCCCGTTATTAAAATTATTGAGTTATGTTTTCAGTTATTTGAGTTCAGGAAAACGCCGAATGCAAACAACTGACGCGAATATTTACCTCACTTAAATCAGTGAATTTAAATTTTCTATTGTCTTAAGTTCGGGAAAACACCGAATTTAAGCAATTGACGTATAAACCAATTACATAACAATAATTATTGTTCCCCGTTGTCCCGATTCAGGCACTAGCAAATCGGAAACATCGGACGCGATAAATGCGTTGAAAAGTTTATTTGTCCCTGAAAATACCTGCCGAGCAAAACAAAATTCACGAATTTCACGATTTATAGCTATATTCAGGAGAAAAAATTCATAATAGCGACTTGAAAGGTGATTTGGGTAAATAAACTATTTTGATTACATCAGGGGAAAAAAGGGATTTTATAACAAAATACTGTGAAGCGTTGTCGTCTGTATCACGCCCATTTGTTAATATTGTCTAAGCTCAGGAAATCGCCGAGCATAAACAATAGGAAACAAAATAGAATTCTTGTTAACGAGAACAGTCGAGAAGAAAGGGCTATTTAAGGAACAGAAACAAATATCACAGCCGGGATTATTACCAACGTGAAGCTTAGGTAATATACAAGTGACACGTAGTATTCAAATTTTGTAAGGGTTAACAAGGGGAAATCGGGATGTTATGAGACGCTTGCTCATAAACTTGAAAATCACTTTCTGAGTCAGACAGACAACCGTGTTCAGGAAGAAACAGTTTTTCTTCGTTCTCAAAGAGTAGATCATTTTATACCTAAATTGCCGGAAAATTACTGTTCATTTGGCCAGTTATATTTACCGGGAAGGTAAATATCATTCCCATACTATTGGATAGATAGGATTATATATGTATCGGTATAGTATTACCCCATTTAAATGTCCAGACCGTTTTCTTTTTAAACAAAAATATTTGTATCACAAAAATTGTTGTGCCCAAAATTTATTGAATATACCAGTTAATTTAATACCTATTACACCCTGTGTTTCCATTGAAACAAAAACCCTTTCTATTTCCTATAAAGTATTGAAGTTACGCAACAGACGTATTTAGTCAAGTTGTAGAAATATAAATTTAAAAGAAAAAAACCAAACAAAGACATCTCTGTCTGTCTGTCTCTTTGGGGAACATAAAAGCAATCGGCGTTCAGTATCCAAAAATTGTACTAAAGCATACAGTATTTTGTAAAGATTCAAAAAGTGTCAAATACCAGACCCCCGGACGTTCCGTATCTCCATCTGTAGCTACCCTAGGCCGTGGAGAAAACCACTATAAAATCTGGCGCCCGAGATTTGAAATAGAGAAAGGAAAGTTTTCCTGCCTAAAATTCTGGCGTCATAAGTAACGTGATTTTCTAGGAGTTTAAGGGTTATTAGAACAAACCCTAGCAAAACACGTCACAATATCTTGGATAAATGATGGTTTTATGGAAAAGTAGAAACAAGAATTTTGTCATCTGAAACATCTCCTATTGGCATCAGTAGATGGTTACCTTTGTGTAAATAGAACAATTGTTGCAAGAGTCTACAATCACTTATTTATTAATATGACTATTAACCTTCTAGGTTCACAAAAACTCTTAGATTTTCCGAAAACTTGGTTGTAGAGTTCATTGGGAAAGGAGTAGCCTATCTGTGATTACTCTGTGACTAATTTTGTTCATATAGTAGTAACTGAGTATTTTATCACCTATTTTATTATCCGACGAAATCAAAAAGGAGGAGGTTCTCTAGTCGACGCGTATATTTTTTTTGTATGATCAGCCCAACTTTCCACAGATCAGTTCGACTCCGATGATTCTTCCTTTATTGGATAGGGTGTACTTCAAATTTGGCCTATTTGAATTTGAATAAAAGAATCCATCCCTAAGGGTAGCGAAATGGAGGATATTGATCTGAATTTTGGTTTGTTAACCAATTCTTCCAGGCATAACTTGTAGTGGGTTTTCCTATTCAGATGATTCTTTTTTTATTAGATAGGGTATACATTATGACTGATCATATTTCAATTTTGAATGAATGATCCATCCATATGGGTAGAAAAATAGGGGATGATTGATTTTTCAGTTGTGAACATTGGCACACATATGTAGTTGACATTGACAGATCCTCCTACATCCGTCACAATAATTACATTCTATGAAGGGATGGAATTATTCACATAGTGATGGAATCAACTAACCAGAACTTTCAAAAATAATTTATATTATATAACAATAAATAGTTGAAGTAGATGATCATATTATCTAACAGTCAATAGTTGAAGTAAGCTAGGTAAGTAACTATTTTGGAAGTAATCAAGAAGTAAGTAGGTAGTATTTAGGAGATTTCAGCAACAAAAAATTTAAATACAGAAACTTGAAAAAAAAATTTACCGATTAAAATTTTTACTGAAAATCAAAAAATACAATAAACCTTTTTAGTCTTGATGATAATTGAGCTTCTAAACTAATGTGAGTAACTAATTCTGAGTCGGCGCCAAACAAACTAGCAATTGAATTAGCGTAAAATGATGGCAGCGAGATACACAGCGGCGTTTTGATCACTTCTTCAAAGTTATATAATGATCTATTGTTTGTTTGGCGCTGAATCAAAATTAGTTACTCACATTAGTTTAGGAGCTCAATTATCATTAAGGCTAAGAAGGTTTATTAAATTTGTTTGCTTTTCAGTTGATTTTTTCGTCGGTTTAATTTTTTGTTAAAAAATATTCATATAACCCAAATTTGCCCAGCTCAGTGGAAGAATATTCCTGCTGCTTTCATATTTTGATTTTCAATCCCTCAAAGAACATGAATAGGGTATTTATAAAGTTCACTGACAGCTCCGTTGCGCAACCATAGTGACCGAAATTCTGTTTACCACTATATAACTTCCTAAGTAACCACATCTGATCACCTTCAGTAATGTAATGTAGTGTTATATTCTGTCACGAAAGTGGGTCCGTGACTATAACAAATATTCGAATAAATTTGTGTTCGTTCATTACACCTCGAAAACACAACGCAATTAAATTTAAAAATACAAAATATTCGCAGTTTACAACTAAAATGTACCGCGTACCGCACTGCACAAAATCAACATTCACTTGAATAATATTACTCTCGCGCGCGCGTGACCTTATATATCACCGTCCCTAGCTAGTGCCCAGAAATTTCTGGTACCTTCTTGTCGATTCGTGGGAACACCTCGATTGTTCCGTGCATGTATATCATCGAAAATTCCGTTACAACATCTGGCGAGTGAAATAAACAACCAGGGGCGTACTTCACTAATTTTCGTAACAATAAGTTTGGTTTGGGGGAATTGGAGAAAATCTTTAATGGACACCTTACTGAAGTTGTGCGGGAGTCACTGCCCTGTGTTACCCACTAAAAACTCCACCCAGTTGGCTCGTCTTGTCACTTAGGCGTGCTGACCCTTTATTTCTTACTTGTTGTTCACATTTACAGCACACATTCCAGTCATTCCGTGCCTTGCACAAGTTTGTACAAGTCCTCCACAATTTTCGTTCAGCAATTGGTTGCCCGAAAACTGACTGTCTTCTGCGATCCAAGGCTCCGCAGTTGTACAGTATGTGTGGTACTCTTTCTGCTTCCTTACCGCATAATCTGCCTGTAAAATCGCCATTGAGCAGTCCCATTCAACCAAAGTGCTTCTTTACTGAAAAATGTACAGTTATGAGCACCGTGATGATTTTCAGTTGTTCCCTTTTTAAAATTGACAGGTCTGCTGTTCTTTCGGCACCGGCCTTCGATGTATTATTTGCCGTATCTGTTCCCTGGAATGTTATTTCAGTGTTGAATGTGTTTTTCCCGGATCCAGTCTTCTACTGACTCTCGTGCCATGCGCTTCGGAACCCCGAGGGTCTGTCCTCTAGACCTGGTTCGTTTTCCGATCCTCTTCTAGCGAGTTCGTCGGCTGTTTCATGCATTCATGTCCCTGATGTCCTGGCACCTGAATCAGCTTGACGCGGTTCTGTTCTGCCAGTATTGTTGGTTCCTCTTTGCAGGTACATATCAGTTGGGATGTCACTTCCGACTACTCAACGCCTTAAGTGCCGCATGGCTGTTTGATAGAATGTGGATCTGCTTCTCTACTATTACTCTCCGGTTTTTCCATTCACACATCGAAGAATTGCGTGGACTTCTGCTTGGAATACAGAAGTGTGATCACCCACTGTGTAGCTAAACTCGGTCTTTGTGTTTCTAGAAAACGCTCCTGCTCCCGCACTATTATCCGTCTTTGAAACAAACCTTGCCCTGTAGAATGGTGATGAGTTCTGTGTTGTTCCACCCAGTTATGTCTGGTATAAGCCCTGTATGGCTTGTCAAAAAAGAATAGTTCCGCAATGTGATCTAGTCTCAAGTCTAATACGTCCTGGTAACAATGCTCACGATGCTCCTGTGTCCTGTCGCAACGTTTATGTTGCCCAGTGTGTTTCTCAGTCCGAAGGAACCTGGCATTGCCTCTCCTTGTGTAACCAAGTGGAGGAGAGGCAATCCCAACAGTGTATCCATGGCTGCAGTGGGCATTGATTTCATTGCCCCTGTAATGCCTACGCAGGCAAGTCTTTGCACCTTGCCTGGTTTAGTTTTAGCGCTCCCCTGTTCTGTCAATGGCCTCCACACCAGGGAAGCGTACGTTATGGCCAGTTGTAGCACCATGTTGTACAACCACTGTACCATATGTGGTTTCAACCCTCATTTCTTTCCAAAAAAGCGTCCTGCCACAATTAATACGGTCTTCACTTTTCTGGCCACTTTCATCAGATGTTGGTTCCAGG
Organism: Gonioctena quinquepunctata; assembly: GCA_018342105.1. Lineage (NCBI taxonomy): Eukaryota > Metazoa > Arthropoda > Insecta > Coleoptera > Chrysomelidae > Gonioctena > Gonioctena quinquepunctata. The sequence goes on along the minus strand of JAFIRS010004185.1, from coordinate 85,792 downwards.
TCAGTTTCGAGTCCAGTATAACTCCGAAATATTTGACCTGTTCAGTTTCTCCTCGAAGTTTTATGGGTTCAAGGGAGTGAATTACTTGATGTTGGTCCTAAGAGATAATTCTTCGGAGTCAGGCACACTCTTGAGTACTTTTTTCCCCCTACAGTACCTCCTCCAAGAGTCTCTCTTGGCTTTTTTCAGTGCCTCTTTGTAGCTAGTCAAGTTCCTGTAGTCATCCCAACTTCCAGTTCTCTTGACCTATCTCAATATTGGAAAAATCCTTGAAATTATCATTCATAAACGACTTTCAACTTTTTTCGAAACTAATAATATTTTGCACGAAAATCAATTTGGTTTTAGACAAAAACGAGGTACAATAGAAGCTGTGAATAAATTGGTGGGAGACAAAGTTGAGGGTCTTGAATTGGGAGAGCGCAATCATGTGTGATCTTAGCAAGGCTTTTGACTGTGTCTCGCATGATATCTTACTATGCAAACTTGAATATTACGGGGTTAGAGGAATAGCACAAAATATCTCAAAATCTTATGTAGGCCAACGGAATCAAACTGTGTTTTTTGAATAAAGTACATCCTCACCAAAACTAATCAATTACGGAGTCCCGCAGGGTTCGGTGCTTGGGCCCCTTTAATTCATCATCTATATAAATGATATATTGGTGAATATGAACCCCTCGAGGTGCATATCATTCGCTGACGATGCAACAATCTATCACTCATGTAAAGATATCCATAACCTTAGTACAAAATACAGCGCTCATCAAAATTGATGAGGGGCTAGTTGAAGCTAGTTGAAATGAAAGCAAGTCACAGAAACTACTGTTTTCCTCAAATAATAATATAACCCAAGGTGATACTGCTAAATTACTTGGGATAACACTCGATGATAGATTAAACTGGTCTCCCCATGTCAACTCTTTGTGCAATAAAATATCAAGCCAAATTTTCCTCCTACAAAGATTGAAAAAATCAGTAAGCTCCGATGTATTGAAAGAATCATATTTTGCACTATTCCACTCCCATATGAGTTATGGAGCTTTATTATGGGGTAACTCGTGTTTTCATAATGCAAAAAAAGCAGTTAGGATAACTGCTGGTGCAGGACTCAGGGACTCTTGCAACACAATATTCATCAATCTAAGAATAATGACCCTACCAACAGTATTTATATATCAACACCTCCTTGATATACATGAAAACTTAGTAACTTATACGGTTCATAATAACATACATCAATACAATACCAGGAATAATAATCATCTGTTGAATCCTAGATGTCGCCTAGCAGTTACTGCAAGGAACTCTCCCAACCTACGACTCTACAATAAATTACCAGACCATATTGAGAAAATGATATTTGAGCAATTCAAAACAGCTATAAAACACCTTTTACTGAAATATGGTTTTTACACAATCGAGGAATTCATGAGGAGTTCATTATACCTTATTTTGACTACATAGCTACATGATTCATCTCACAATTTTTTCCCACTCCTTGCAGCTTGTTTGTGTATAATAACAATAAATTATCTGGTTTATAAAAAATAACATGTTCAAAAAAATATTATATTACTCTATGTAAACTGGTTTATGACCTGTTATTTTACGCTTGTGTTCCCGTTTTTACACTATACGAATGAATATGTCTTTACGTATCATTCATCGTCTTTATAATTGTTTATCTAGACATTATTATTTTATCTTTACATTTTAAACCGTACATTACCGTCATATCTACACCTCATTTAGCTGTTACTCATTCATTATATTTACTAAAAGTTGTATATCATTTGGACTTGTCATAAATGTATTGCATACATAACATGATAAAATAAAAATATCTCTATCTATCTATCACTGTTGGATTTTTTTCCCGTTTGCATCCTCAATCTCACAAGTTCGGCATTCCACCAGAGCACGTTCTTGGTAAAATTTCTTGTGATAAGGGGATAATTGGTGTTGAAAGCAGGAATGATTTTGTCAATGATTAGCTCCAATGCCACCTCTAGGACCCTATTTTCACTTATCAACCTCTGTAATCCCGGGAAATCACGTGCTAGTTCGACCATGTATGCTTTCCAGTCTGTTTTATTTGGATTCAAATAAGTTTCTGTGGTGGTATTGCTCAATATTTCGAAATTTGTGTGTCTGTAGTCGGAGCAATTCTTCTCTTCAGACACATGCCATTCCATAACAAAAGTACTCACGTAAGTGTAGGCTATTTTTACGTCAAATACCTCCCTCCTGTTTTTATAACGAAAGTGTCGCTACTACCCCAGACGGTGTGGTGCGCGTTGGCATCGCAGCTGATTACCACCTGCAGTCCTTTCTGTCTGCAGTGTCTTATCAGCTCCTCCACAGCCTTCGTGGGTAGTGGTTCAGGATCAACAGAAGGAAAATAGGTCTATTCAAGAATCATCTTCCTCGGCCCATTATAATAATAATAATAATAATAATATTATATTTCCTGATCCATAGCTTCACTGCTGTCAAGACTTTGGAACGTAGGTTCGATAACGACGGTATATTCATATTTTTTTCAATAAGGAAACAGGTTCGTGAGATCCCAGTGGATCTGCTATGTAATAGCTTTCCACTTACCCCTCCCAGACCTTTGATTTTACCCTGTCTGGTCCATGATTCCTGAAGTCCCTCATGACTCCTGCAAGTAATCCCGGGGCAGCCATAAAGGGCTGAAGGTTTATCTTGTTTGTCCAGGACCCTGGAGAGTACTTTTCCTAGACGGTCGAAGGTACGGAATTGAATCCTCTCCAACGTCCTGAACGAAACGTCGTCCACCAAGAAGGCCAGGAGTTGTCCTCCTTCCTTTCCGATATTTCAGAGTCCAATCCTGACCCCTCAGATCCTGGTTCTAGATCTACAGTCTCCGGCAGACCTCCGATGCTCTGTTCACTGACCAAGGGACAAAGCCCACCGTCAATTTGGCTTTCTCCCATAGTCTCCCCAGTGAGTCAATCGTCTTTCTGAGCCAAGTAGACGGAATTTTGAAGGTTCAAACACAGAAACATTTGAAGTTTTACAATTTTATTATAGTATATATATATATATATATATATATATATATATATATATATATATATATATATATATATATATACAGAGTGGCCACTTTTTTAATGGGATTGTATTGGTAACTTTTAAACCATAAGAGTTAGAAGGTCGGTCAAATGGAGAAAAAGTTGCATTTATAGAAGCATTGTCAAGCAGTTCAAACAAATCGAGATTATCAGTTCCGGTTATTGAGATATCATAAGAAAAGTAAATTCTGTCATTTTTTTTTCCCACTTTATTTCGAATATTATCGAAAAATGTCACGGAAGTTTTTTATTTGACAGTGAATTATCCTCGATTTGACATAATCAGATTTCGTATCCAACGTTTCGTACGCTCTGGGCCACCCTCAACCTCATGTATTTCAATACGGACCTGCATATTTTATGACACTTTTAGAAATAACTTTCAACGCTGAATTCAACGATATATCATACAATGTCATTCAAAGTTGATTTTCAGGTGATTTTGACCCTTATCCAAATTTCTTTGGGTCGGATCTGTATTACATTTAGGTACCTTTAGTTGAATTAACAACATGCAATACATTTCGATAAAAAAATCAACTTACTCATCTTCAACTGAATGGAACGTAACAGAATCAAAGCAAGAAACAAGTAATAATTATTTACAAATTTCAAGAGGTGAAAAACCTAATTCATAATAATTAAACGAAACTATCATTTAATGAAAGAAAAATCAAATGATTATTCGAAAGTGAATGATGAACATTAATGAAGTGAGTGTTCGAAATGTCCACCATTTTGTAAAATGCACTTTGCGGTTCTGGAACCGATACTTCTTATACATTTGCTTATTTCGTCTCCTTGAATACCTTCCAATACATTCTCAATCTTCTCGCGAGGAATCATTATTGTTGGATTTGTTATTTGTTCCGTTGAAACAAATTACAGAATCGAACTTTATTTTGAGATCATTACGATATAATTTTTGCAAGGCTTGGTATTCAAATTTAAAATCATTGTATTCGCGTCTCTTGACTATTTTATTAACAGCAGTTTTTGATAAATTGCATTCACTGGCCACAGTTCTCGATTTTTTTTCTGGGTTCGATTGAATTTGGGCCAGAACATTGATATCGTTGATGGACTTGTTTTTTCTTACATACACACAACTCTAGGTTTATTGAATGTATTATTTTCAAGTAGTAGGCCGTGGATAAAAAAGAACATATCAAGAAATGTCATATTATTTGTCACTTCGTTTATTATTGTGTCACAAGAACTTGTCATTAAATTCTCTTCTGAGTAATTTCAATTTAACTTATTCGATGTGGTAAGATACACAAATGAAGAGAAGAGAGATATGTACGAAGTGTACATAAAACTAGATAGAAATTCGTTCGAAGCACAACAAAGGTATGGTGAATTATATCCTGAAAGAACAACACCAAATATTAAAATGTTTCGACGTTTATCTACAACGTTACTTGCACATAATTCATTCATCAAACCCAGAGGTCCTTATGTACGACGAAATGACATCAATGTTCTGGCCCAAATTCGAATGAATCCAGGAATAGTATCGAGAACTATGGCCAGTGAATGCAATTTATCAAAAAGTGCTGTTAATAAAATACTCAAGAGACACGGATACCATGACTATAAATACCAAGCCGTGCAAAAACTATATCGCAATGATCCTGAAAGAAGGTTGCAATTCTGTAATTGGTTTCAACGGAAGGTGCGGAATAACAACAATTTTGCGCACAATATCATTTGGGGGGACGAAACGACATTCACAAATTCTGGCATGTTCAATCGAAGGAACAAACATTTATATGCCACAGAAAATCCTCACTTAATTCATGAAGTTAGACATCAATATCGTTTTTCTTTGAACATATGGTGCGGTTTGTTGATTAATAAATTACTGGGACCCTATTTTATTGACGGCAACCTAACCGGAGCAAAATATGTAGAAATTATAGAAGAAATGTTGGATGATCTTCCTATACGGTATCGGCGTAATAGTCCATGGTTCCAACAAGACGGATGTGGTCCACACAACTCAAGAGTAGTCACAGACTATCTAAATCGAACTTTTCCCGATTCATGGATTGGAACAAGAGGTCCAGTAGCATAGCCTGCCAGATCTCCGGATTTGAATCCGCTGGATTTTTATTTGTGGGGATATCTCAAAGATAAAATGTATGATACTACGAACCCGACAATAGAGATTCTTCGCGAGAAGATTGAGAATGTAATGGAAGGTATTCAAGGAGACGAAATAAGCAAAAGTATGGGTTCCAGAACCGCAAAGTGCATTTTACAAAATGGTGGACATTTCGAATACTTACTTCATTAATGTTCATCATTTACTTTCGAATAATCATTTGATTTTTCTTTCATCAAATGATAGTTTCGTTTCATTATTATGAATTAGGTTTTTCGCCTCTTGAAATTTGTAATTAATAATTATATTACGAAATCTGATTATGTCAAATTGAGGATAATTCACTGTCGAATAAAAAACTCCTGTGACATTTTTTGATAATATTCGAAATAAAGTGGGAAAAAAAGAAAAATCAAAATGACAGAATTTACTTTTCTTATGATATCTCAATAACCGGCCCTGATAATCTCGATTTGTTTGAACTGCTTGACAATGCTTCTATGAATTCAACTTTTTCTCCATTTGACCGACCTTCTAACTCTTATGGTTTAAAAGTTACCAATACAATCCCATTAAAAAAGTGGCCAATCTATATATATATATATATATATATATATATATATATATATATTGTTATGTTATGAAGGAACAGTAATATATTTTAAAAGGAAAAATGAAATAATTTCATAAAAAAACCACAAAAATAATAATTACTCATTAGTTAGTAGTTCATGAGATATGGTTTTTACATTTTGTTTGAGATTCTATTTCTCTCATGAAGCCTCTGTATAATATTGATAGGTAAAAATATGCAAATACTATAATGCAATCATTTCCATACATTGTCAAAATGATTACAACCTAGAATTGTTTAAAAATACAACAAAAAAGTCTAGATTTACAAAATCATTCTGAATTAAATGTGATCAACAAAATTATAAGCTTGAAACATACAGTATATGAAAGTATATCTAACTAAAAATAGCCGATGGAAGAACAACAAACTTCTTGATGACAATAGCCAATCAGAGAACAGTAGGGTCAGATGAAAGATTTGAAATTGTGGAAAAATAAGAACTGAGAAATGTCAAAGACAATTATCATAAATTAACCCCAAATGAGTGATAATGTGACAAGAAAGTGCGCGAGTTTGAAAATTCAAATGAAATGGACAAAACAGAAATGGTATCCAGGGGAAGAAATAACAAAGCTGAAGGAGATTGAAAAAATGAGAGAAAACGACGCCACGTACAAATTTTAGGAGCAAATTTTTCAAGATTTTCACGAATACAAGGTAGTTTGTCTATAATAAACTAACCAATTCAACCTCAAGAGAATTTCGACAAAAACAAATAGGAGAAAACAAGATAACCTTTTATGTACTCCACATAAAATTGTTTCCAAGCTGATTTCTGGAGATTTGTATGGTTCCTTTTGCAATTGAAGAGTTCCTGAGAGTTGTGGATTGAAGAAGGATTTCAGATTGTTGGCATGTATTGTAACAGCGACAGTTTCAGCTCCAGGTATAAACTTTTTCAGTTCACATCACAAACTGAATCACTTTACAACATAACTCGTCTATCTGAAGAACTCTATTTTATTTTGGTATTGAACTATAAAATAATTATTCAAACCTCAATGAAAAGTGAGGTTATGAATACTCTATCCATCACTGTTTTCTCATTATTTTCCATGAAAATTTGACAATTAATTATAGTATAAGTTATCCATCGTAGGCCAGGTAAATATAAGTTTTCCTGAATAAAGGAAATAATGGTTTTTCGATACTTTCTGGTTTAATTTCCACAATGACATGCTGATATTTTACCTATAAACACTGAATCGAAATTGACATCAAGACAGGGCAGTGGCTCTATTGCCAGGACCGGCTATCTGAGACGAAAGGCGTACCAACTGAGTTTAGTCGTGGTAAGAAAGAGTAATAACAATTGGCAGCAACGTGACGAGAAAACAGTGACGTTAGCTAGCAATTATTATTTTATAACAATATATTATACAGGGCGAAAATAGTTATTTATCAATATTTCATAACAAAAAGCTATTATCATATCACAATTGTTTTTACAAATCATTATTACATAACAATTTGTCACCCAACGCGGGGTGAAATTAACAACAGTCATTAATATTTCAAAACAAAATATCGCCCAACGCGGGGTGAAATTGACAACAGTCATTAATATAACATATCAAATGGCGCACAAAACGTGGGGCGGAAAAGGCGAATAGGGCAAGTAAGGCAATATATTATTTCTTAATAATTACCGCAACGTAAGTGCGAACATTAGCAATTGGCATTCCAAAGTGTATTGGTGGATAAAAAATGGATTTGAGAGATGATAAGAAAGTTGGTTTGGAAGAAGGTGCAGAAGGTAGAGAGAGAGGCGATCAGGAACAAGGAGAGAGTAGTAATGTGAGAGAGAGAGAAATAAAAAGTGAAAGTACAGGAATGGAGAGTCGGCTTTAGAAAATGATGGAGTTCATGGTAAAACAAATGGAAGAAAATACAGCAAGTATGAATGAAAATATGGCAAGTATGAAAAATGAGTTAAAAAATGAAATAAAAGAAAACTCAAATGAAATGAAAGAAAACTCAGGAAAAACAGAGAAAATGAATGAAAAAATGGGAAATATGAAAAATGAAATAAAAGAGAGTATGAAAGAGGATTTAAAAAAAATTGCAAGAAGGGAAGAAAAAGAAAGAATGGAAGATGGGAAGAAGGGGGAAGGGGAAAAAAAATTGGAAAGAAGAATGAAATGAAAGAAAGTTTGAAAAATGAAATAAAAGAGTTGAAAGAAAACACAGCAGTATGGAAGAAAGATTAAGAGAAAATGTGAAAGAAAATATAAAAGATATAAAAGAAAATATGGAAAGAATGGAAAACAAAATACAAACTAAATCTGAACAAAATAAAGAAGAATTTTTTGAAATGCACAAACAAATAGAAACTAAAATAGGACAACAAAATGAGGAATTTTATGTGTGTGTGTGTATGTTATAACACAAGAAGTATCCACTATAAATAATCATGTAGAAAGGCAGGAGGAGAAAATAAAAGACATGAAATTAGATATGAATGGTAAACAAGAAGGTAGTGAAGGAATATGTAAACCATTTGAAACAAGTAGTGAGCAAAATAAAATTCAGGAAGTGGTTATACAAAAAACAGATGATGGTAATAATTTATTGGAAAAAGATGATAAACTAATACAAAATATAAAAATGAATTTTGATCACAAAAATAATGAGTTAATGCATAATATGAACATGATTGATAAAAATTTTGAAAGGCAACAAGCGAAAATAAATAATAAAGTAAAAAATATAAGATGCAAAATGAAAAAATTTAAAATAATATAATAAAAATGAATGACATGTACGTGGCTAACAAAAATTTTGAAATGAAAAAAGGGAACATAAACAAGAAAATAATAATGATAAAAATGAATAACACAAAAATGGCTAATAAAAATTTTAAGATGAAGGAAAGCAATACAAACAATGAAATAATTATAATAATGGATAGGAAAATGTCAAAAATAAAAATAGGAAAGAATTTAAATAGGTTTGACTACCAAATACAAGAAGAAGGTGAAAATATGAAAAAAGAAATAGTTGAAAATGTTAACAGAAAAGCAAGATTCCATAGAAGGAGAGACAAATAATAAATAGAAAGATTAGGTAATAATAAATTATAGGCTTAACAAATTCAATAGGTAACTTAGGGAATAAAAAAAGGAAAAAAGTTAAAAAAAAGATTTTGATAGATAGGTAGGATTTCAGAAACATTTGAATAAAATAAAATAAAATGGAAAACAAACGTAAAGAAAAAATATATCAATGAGAGAAAATATTTGAGGAAACAAAAACAACACATGAGTGGATATTTCGAAAAAGAAAACATTAATATTGAATAACAATAAAAAAATACTGAAAAACAGAAAAGTTGATACAAATATTGGTACAGATTAGTTAGATAAAGTAAAGTGAAAAACAATATAGATTATAAAGAAGGAAAAATATAGAATTGGATAATAAATAATGTGAATTTTGAAAAAAAAATAAAAGAAATGAAGATAAAAATATTTTGTGTATAAAAAATAAAAAATAATAAAAAGAATATAATAAGAAATATGATGATGATGATAAAGGTATATTGATAAATAAAATGAAGGTATATTAATAATTAAAATAAAGGTATATTAATGAATTATAAATGAATATAATAAGTTAATTATGTATGAATGAAGAGAAAGGAAAAGTATTACACAAAATAAAAGTAAATAATATGGGAGATTCAGATAAATAAAATATCCAATTCAATATGAATATAAAGAACAACGGAAGGAAAAGATAGGAAAAATAATAAAATAGTATAATTATAAGAAGTACCAGTAGTTGTAAAATCAAATGAATATAAAAAAATTATATATCAGTATAAAGATAATCACAAAATATAAAATGTCATATCTGATAATATCTCAAAAAGTTTTCTCTTTTGATTCGAAGAGATGTCTGAAGTCAAGTTTTTCTGGAACAAAAGAACGTAGTACTAGTAGTTGTAAATAATAATAATCGTTGAAGAACTTTTTTCTTGAACTGGTGGGAAATCCAGCATAGGTAGTTTCCTAAAATTAGAAAAATAGTATTAGTTAATGAAGATTCAATAACTGTAAATGAAAAAATTGATATTCAAGATTTTCTAACTAGTAGAAAAATATTGAATATAAATTTAGGAATGTTGTTATGTTATGAAGGAACAGTATTATATTTTAAAAGGAAAAATGAAATAATTTCATAAAAAAACCACAAAAATAATAATTACTCAATAGTTAGTAGTTCATGAGATATGGTTTTTACATTTTGTTTGAGATTCTATTTCTTTTATAAAGCCTCTGTATAATATTGATTGGTAAAAATATGCAAATACTATAATGCAATCATTTCCATACATTGTCAAGATGATTACAACCTAGAATTGTTTGAAAATACAACAAAAAAGTCTAGATTTACAAAATTATTCTGAATTAAATGTGATCAACAAAATTATAAGCTTGAAACATACAGTATATGAAAGGGTATCTAACTAAAAATAGCCAATGGGAGAACAACAAACTTCTTGATGACAATAGCCAATCAGATAACAGTAGGGTCAGATGAAAGATTTGAAATTGTGGAAAAAGAAGAACTGAGAAATGTCAAAGACAATTATCATAAAAGATTGTATTCAGTTTATAAGAAATGTGGAATATAAAAGTTCATAAGTTTTTTCAATTAACCCCAAATGAGTGATAATGTGACAAGAAAGTGCGCGAGTTTGAAAATTCAAATGAAATGGACAAAACAGAAATGGTATCCAGGGGAAGAAATAACAAAGCTGAGGGAGATTGAAAAAATGAGAGAAAACGACGCCACGTACAAATTTTAAGAGCAAATTTTTCAAGATTTACACGAATACAAGGTAGTTTGTCTATAATAAACTAACTAATTCAACCTCAAGAGAATTTCGACAAGGATAAATAGGAAAAAACAAGATAACCTTTTATGTACTCCACATAAAATTGTTTCCAAGCTGATTTCTGGGGATTTGTATGGTTCCTTTTGCAATTGGAGAGTTCCTGAGAGTTGTGGATTGAAGAAGGATTTCAGATTGTTGGCATGTATTGTAACAGCGACAGTTCCAGCTCCAGGTATAAACTTTTTAAGTGCACATCACAAACTGAATCACTTTACAACATAACTCGTCTATCTGAAGAACTCTATTTTATTTTGGTATTGAACTATAAAAGAATTATTCAAACCTCAATGAAAAAGAGAGGTTATGAATACTCTATCCATCACTGTTTTTCATTATTCTCTATGAAAATTTGCCCATTGATTATAGTATAAGTTATCTATTGTAGGCCAGGTAAATATAAGTTTTCCTGAATAAAGGAAATAATTGTTTTTCGATACTTTCTCGTTTAATTTCCACAATGACATGCTAATATTTCACCTATAAACACTGAATCGAAATTGACATCAAGACAGGGCAGTGGCTCTATTGCCAGGACCGACTAACTGAGACGGAAGGCGTACCAACTGAGTTTAGTCGTGGTAAGAAAGAGTATTAACAATTGACAGCAACGTGACGAGAAAACAGTGACGTTAGCTAGCAATTATTATTTCATAACAATATATTATACAGGGCGAAAATAATTATCTATCAATATTTCATAACAAAAAGCTATTATCATATCACAATTAGTTTTCGCAAATCATTATTACATAACAATTTGTCGCCCAACGCGGCGTGAAATTAACAACAGTCATTAATATTTCATAACAAAATGTCGCCCAACGCGGGGTGAATTTAACAACAGTCATTAATATTACATAACAATATATATATATATATATATATATATATATATATATATATATATATATATATATATATATATATATATAATATATATTTATATATATATATATATATATATATATATATATATATATAATTCTTCTTCAATTTCTCGGAGTAGAAGTCTGATTCAGTCAATTCGTATAATTTTTTTCAACGAAATTTCGACATAGTATTTGTCATCATTAGGTAAAAAACACTAAAATAAAAAATATGGAGTTAGAGACATATTTAACTTATTAAACACAATATTGAAATGTATGCACTGAAATAATTATTCAGGACCCTGAATAGTACTTCTCCGAGACGGTCGAAGGAACGGAATTGAATCCTTTCCAACGTCCTGAACGAAACGTCGTCCACCGAGAAGCCCAGGAGTTGTCCTTCTTCCTTTTCAGTGTTTCAGAGTCCAATCCTGAGTCCTCAGATCCTGGTTCTAGATCTGAAGTCTCCGGCAGACCTCCGATGCTCTGTTCACAAGGCACAAAGACCCGTTGCCTAACCACCGTCAATTTGGCTTCCTCCCATAGCCTCCCCAGTGAGCCAATCGTCTTTCTGAGCCAGTGTGCTCTAACAAGTAGACGGAATTTTGAAGGGTACAGACAGGAAGAATTTTTGCGTGATCTTCAAACACAGAAACATTTAAAGTTTCACAATTTCATTATTAATTATATATGAATATATATACATATACATATATATATATATATATATATATATATATATATAAATATATATTTATTTATATATATTTATATTTATTATATTATATACATATACTATATATATATATATATATATATATATATATATATATATATATATATATATTATATATATATATATATATATATATATATATATATATATATATATATATATATATATATATATATATATATATATATATATATATATATATATATATATATATATATATATATATATATATATAAATATATATATATATATATATATATTTTTATTTTTTTTCTCAATTTCTTGACCACATATGTTTATATTCTTTATTTTCTCGGAATAAGGGCCTTTGTCAGTCTATATATTTTTCATTCCATTCGACGTTTCGACATCGTTTATGTCATGTAAAATATAATTCAACTATTATTCTTTCATTTCATTCCATGTTTCATGATTGAATGAACGTTGTTGAATACAACAACGTTCATTCACATGGCTATGAAAATGAAAATGAAAGAATAATAGTTGATAATTTACCTGAAATGACATAAACAATGTTAAAACGTCGAATGGAAAAAATATATGACGACTAAACCTATTCGAAAAATAAAATATATATATATATATATATATATATATGTATATATATATATATAATGGACATAACCCTCAGAGGTGTTAACCGTAGACACGTGTTTCGGGCTCTCGGCCTCATCAGTACGGTGGAAGTGCAGGATGAACAACACTTGGTGGAAACGACAAATCAACAGAGTCAACAAACAGAGCCAGCCGCTCTTTTTGTGGTTTCAGTCAGCAGACCCTGCATTCCAAGGCACAACCAACGTCACCACGGAGGCAGCTATAGCTACCTGCGTGACATCCGAATCCAGGAATATAAATATGAAGAGTGGAATATCGAGGGAGACTGTTAAAAACAAAATGGAAGGAATTTAATGGACATAACCCTCAGAAGTTTTAGACCGTATGTCATTAAATTTTCCATTAACCCCGATTCCTCTTCTCTAACTCGAATCCGGTATCTTATCTCATGATTCTTATGCTAATCTGGCTCCAAAATACTGTCTTTATGACGTTCCGTATTCAAGTATTCGATCCACAGTCTTCATCAGTTATGTCCGATATATATATATATATATATATATATATATATATATATATATATATATATATATTCTTTATTTTCTCGGAATAAGGGCCTTAGTCAGTCTATATATTTTTTATTCCATTCGACGTTTTAACATTGTTTATGTCATCTTCAGGTAAAATATAATTCAACTATTATTCTTTCATTTCATTTCATGTTTCATGATTGAATGAACGTTGTTGTGATTCAACAACGTTCATTCAATCATGAAACATGGAATGAAATGAAAGAATAATAGTTGAATTATATTTTACCTGAAGATGACATAAACAATGTTAAAACGTCGAATGGAATAAAAAATATATAGACTGACTACTATCGAAATAAATATAATATATATATATATATATAATATATATATATATATAATGACATAACCCTCAGAGAGGTGTTAACCGTAGAACTGTTCGGGCTCTCGGCCTCATCAGTACGGTGGAAGTGCAGGATGAACAACCACTTGGTGAAACGACAAATCAACGGAGTCAACAAACGAAGCCAGCCGCTCATTTTGTGGTTTCAGTCAGCAGACCCTGCATTCCAAGGCAACAACCAACGCGTCACCACGAGGCAGCTATAGCTACCTGCGTGACATCCAGATCAGGAATATAAATATGAAAGAGTGGAATATCGAGGAGACTGTTAAAAACAAAATGGAAGGAATTTAATGGACATAACCCTCAGAAGTTTTAACCGTATGTCCATTAAATTCCTTCCATGTGTTAACATCCCCTCATTCCTCTTCATATCTTCCTGAACTCATCTAATCTCTGTAGTTGCATAATCAGAATCTGCTGACTGAACTAAACTTGATCATTGTCTTCCAAATTCATCTCATTCCCCTACTGATGAGAAGCCGAAAAGTTCTGGTCCTTTCTGGGGTTATGTCCATTAAATTCCTTCCATTTTGTTTTTAACATTCCCCTCGATATTCCACTCTTTCATATAAATATATATATATATATATATATATATATATATATATATATATATATATTGTTATGTTATGTTATGCCAGTTATAAGTTTTAAAGGAAAAAACCCACAAAAAGAATAATTACTAAATAGTTATTAGTTTCAAGAGATTGTTTTGACATAATTTTGGAAGTTCTATTTATTTGTAAGCCTATGTATAATATGGATAGATAAAAATGTCAAAATACTATAACACAATCAATTTCATACACTGTCATAATGATTATAACCCATAATTGGTAAAAAGACAACAAAAAGTCTAGTTTTACAAAATTTTCATGAATGAAAAGTGATCAACACATTTGTAAATTTGAAACATACAGGATATGGAATTGTAGCTAACTAAAAGTAGCCAATGGTAGAATAGCAAACTTCTTGATGAGATTAGCCAATCAGAGAATAGATGGTCATATGGAAAATTGGAAATTGTGAGAGAATAACAACGGGGTGATGTCATAACCAATTATTATTGAAATATGTACATAGTAATGAGAATGGGAAAATAGTTGTATATATAAATTATACAAGATGAACCCAAACTGTGAAATGTGACAATTTGGTGCGCGAATTCAAACATTCAAATGAAAAAGAAGAGGGAAGATTGGTATCCAAGGGAGCAACAAACAAAGCCACAAGGAGATCGAAAATAAATTTACAAGGGAATGCCACGCAACATTTTGGGAGAAAGAAGATATGAAATAATTCCAACATCAGAAGAGAAAAACCAATATTACCTTAATTATACAACATATCCAAGTGTCCAAAGCTGAATTCTGTATATGTATGGTTCCTGATTTATGGTATTGGAGTTCCTGATAGAGCTTGGAGTGAGAAAGGATCCAGTTTCAGGGCATATTTCGAACACTGACATCTCCAGCAGTTATAAAAACCTTAATAGTGCACATCCGGTCCATGAACAATATCACAAATAACGTATCTCACATCTGAAGAACTTTATCTCACTTTATTTTGAACCATAAAAGAAAAATTCACTCTCAAGGAAAAAGTGAGGTTCTGTCTATCTATCCATGATTTGATTTCAATGATTATCCGTGAATATTTGTATAAGTTATTTCTCGTAGGCCAGGTCTTCCTGAATAAAGGAAATAATTGCTTTCTGATACTTTGTTGTTTATTTTCTTACAATGATCAACTATCATAACAGTGACCATTGAATAAACTGAAATTAGACAGCAATGGCTAGTGGCTCTATTGCCTGAACCGGCTATCTGAGGTAAGAGGCGTACCAACTGTTGCTTGGCCATGGTGAGAAAAGTGATAACAATTGGCGGCAGCGTGACGAGAGAACGGTGACGTTCGCTAGCAATTATTATTACAGCATACAATACAAATACAGGGCGAAAATATCTATCTATATAATATCAATTTGGCTCACAAAAAGTAGAATAAAAACTATTAGCAATCTTCATTATATAACAAGAACTATTATTATTCAATTTTTATTTGCAAATCATCATTACATAACAAGTGGCACCCAAAACGTAGGGCGAAATAATAACAAAATAATTTGTTATATCTTTCATATCATTACAATATATATATATATATATATATATATATATATATATATATATATATATATATATACATATATATATATATATATATGAGTATTCTCTTGCAAATTATTTTATTTGAATTTCTGCGTGTGCATCGTATGAACGTTAATGCAGGTGTGTGACTTCGAAGTTATCAGGAATAGTTTATTTATCTTTCATTCATTTTTAACCTCTTCATAAATACCCTGGATTGTTTAGATTAAGTTCTGTATATGAGCCGGACTGTATTTTCATGGCAGCATGTAAATATCAGTTTTCATTATTATTACTATGAACAAAGTTAAAAAAGGTGGTTATAATTCTGGCTTAAATTTTTGATATCATTTCTATTGATATGTGTCATTTCAAGGAATGTTCTCACTCTTGGATCCCTTTCTTTGGTCGAAATTTCAACGTTGTTAGTGTTAAATTTATGTTGATTTTTTTTCGTGTTTGGATAAGGTCTTGGTATATTACTCGAATTGTATTATATTTTGTATTGGCAATACACTTATTTGTAATTTCACCAATATGCTGTATTGTAAAACAATTGTAATTTTACAAACATACCCAACAGTGTATAGATGTAATATCAGTAGTGATAGGATTTTCAGGAGACTGAGTACAACATTTTCAAAAATGATCTAATTGAAAATTGACCACAAATTATTTGTGATTAAATATTTATTGTTTGTTATGTTGAATTTCTAGCTCTAATATAACTCGAAATCAAAGTGCGTAACATATTTTACTGCCAATCATTCTTTGACAAGGCTTTCAATTTCAATTCATGTTTTGATATTTCTTTTATTTTTCCCATTATCGATTATCAAGAATATCCTCACAATACCTTCAATGAACTAGAGGATGTTCATTTTGCATTGTGCGAAAACGACATAAGAGACCTAACCTAAAACTGTTTTGAATTTGTAAGATGACATTGTGTATATTCATCATCACTATCCAGCTCACTTTAGGCCCTAATGCTCTCATTTATTTGTTCAGTAAATTATGTGTGGGTATTGCTATTTTCTGCTGTATTCAAGTTTTGGAATTATTTTCAGATTGTTATTAACATTGTACTGAGTTACGTAAAGATGAGATCATGAAACTGCAGAATCTGCTCACATACTACCGTAACCTTTATATTCTCTTTATAACTATAATTATAACTAGGTGTTACCATGGGTTACTGAAAATTTTCACTAGAAGGAATACAGGTAAAAGTTTAAAACCCGATATTTGTTCAATCAAAGATTTCCACACGTTGCTGATTGATTGTAGATTGTAGGGGTGGGTCGATATGGCACTTCAGCCTCTCTGTACCTCGACCTGTAAGGTCTTTTGTACATTACCCTCCATTTATTCGAAACCCGAGATTCCGAGACTCCTTGCCAAGCGTATCAGTTTTCTGGGAGCTGAGTTCCTGATGTCTGAGAGCGTTAGTGAAACCTCTTCGAGGAACTTGAGCCTTTTAGAAAACAGTGCTCGGCAGTCGCAAAGCAGGTGTTCTGCAGAGTAGGAGATTTAAGCCGGTTCTGGCTCTCCCCACCACTATGACGTCACGTGTGACCTTGAATGGTTGCAGGTGTGCAATGTGGTGTGTGTTTGACCTTGAGATTTGACTTTGAGATTTGTCATTGAGTTTTGATATTGGGTTTGGTCGACTTTGAGATTCGACTTCAGTTTTGACCTTGAATATGACCTTGAGATTCATAACATTAAGTTTTGATGTTGGGATTGTTTCGGCAACCTCAAGATTTGATCTCGATTTTTGTTTGACCTTGACTAAAGTTGTGGTGTAGGCATACATATTCTGTGTGATCATGACCTTCATGAATCCTTGCACTCTCCAAGCGAGGAGGGCATTCATCCTGTGAGAGAGCTAAGAGTGAACTGCGAGTATTGATGAGTGTGTTGATGCTCAAGTGTGTAATGACCTTCACAGTCCCATCTACTGGAAATGGAGTGGGGATGTCTCTTATAAAAATGTGTGGAGTCGTTGATGAGAAATCAGATGTTAGATAATATCATCAGAGTGAATACAGAGTACGAGAAGTTTCTCAATTCAGTGAGTGTATTTTTTTATAAGGTGAAATAATCTATATTTTTCATACAGTCTTACTATGTCTTTTCTTCCAAAAGTTGTAGATTTGAAGAGAATCAATTCTTCAATAATTGAAAAGAGGGTGGGAGCTTTTGAACAAAGACCAATATCATCATTACCCATCGGTAAAGCTTTCAACATACTTGGTATGACGATTTGTATAACCCGATATGGGAGATCTATTCTAATGACATTACGTGATGATAATGATACTTTATTCAAATCATGGTTGTCAAAAAGTATTTCGGATGAATTCAATGCGGACGATGTCAGTTGCATAAATGCTTCAGATTTCAAATATACAATAACATATTTGGGTCAGAGTCCACAAGTAGCAGGGAGTTTGAGAACTCGTCCTCTAGTAGAATTCAACTACATTAAATGATAATATTGTTTATATGTTAATAGTTAGGATATAGTGATTTTATGTTGAATATAGATATTTCTCCATTAAAAAATAACATTCAGTGTAGAAGTACTATATTTGGAGCATCACATTTTCTGATGTAAGTAAAATTATTTGAATATCAATGGAATATATTCAACAATAATTTTTATCGTTTCCGTTTTCAATATGTGGATGCGGATTACTCGAGTCAATGTTCGACGGAAGCCGTGGACATCAATACAGCCATCGAGAGATTGAACTCCTACTTGAATGCTTTGAGTCAAGATGTCCTCCATGCTACAGTCTATGATTTGAATGTTTGCTTCGATGAAGATGAAATCCAAAGATGTGCACATTTATCCGAGAAGTACGTCAAGGGTACAATACTTTGTGAGGAATTCAACCAAGGAGCCTTAAACTTGCAACAATTCTGTGAAGAAATGATCAAATTGGATCTGGAAGGATTTCTCCACACCCTTTACCATTCCTACCTGATGACATCATCGAGAAATATCAACTATATGATGAATATGATGATGAATATGATCATGTAGATATTTGATATGAAATAAAACATATATTTACAAAATCTTGTTTATTTATTTTTTCATTACACATAAACATTATTGATATACTTAAAAATATTCAGATATAGTACAAAAATAAAATATTGAACATTTCAAAGTGAATTACGAACAGAGCCATCCAATGCATTGTAAGTCAAGAAGGTATCGTGTATAATGAGTGCATAGACTTTGGTGTTGGCTGGAAATTTATTTTTTCTTGTTTCGAACTCCAGCTTGATATCCACTGTAGATGATTTTGTAGCATTCGGTTGATGTAAACAATCAATGATGAACAGGGATTCTGTTGAAATGCTTCAAGGTCCATAAGAGGCTCACTCATATCTTTGTCATAATAACTACGTTGGAAGTCCTCTATATGCATAGTAAGCTGAAGAGAATAGTTTTATCAAAGTCCAGGTTCCAACGCTCATATGGGTAGACTTCAGAGTTCAAATACACTCGGATGTTATTAATGTCAGCATTTATGAATTTTGTTACATCCAGTGCTCTGTTTTCGGATGCAGTGGTACTTTGAAAACCAATAATTATGAAGCGAGGTGTTTCCAAAGTGTTGGTTTGTTTTATTGCCCATTTGTTTCGAAGATTGCTACGCAATGAGGGTAATTCAAAAGATCCCACATACGTAAGCCATCTTGATTTTTGAATTCAGACCACTCTTATTTATTCTACTGAATAATTTGAGCTTCTGCTTTGTCATCGGGTACAACATGTTTTATTTTCCATTCAATCTTTGTAATTTCCAAAGAGGCATCAACGTCCCCAATATATGAATTCTTGAATGAACGAGCTATAATCAAAATCAGTTCTTGTTTTGCATTCAGAATACTCTTCTTATAATCCTCGGCAAAACCCATCAAATATTTGAGAGGAAGTTTTCCACTGAAAAAAATGACTGGGCATCAATGATGTGTTGTTTTGTGTCGGAAAGTCCCCATCCAGTTGTCAAAAGCATGTGAGAGTGTGATTGACCAAATGAAACCATATTCTTCATTGTGGCTGTTATGCCTGGTTTTCGAACAACGGCAACTTGCTCACCACCCATTTCATAGCGGCTCTCATCGAAGAGGAATGCCAAAGCATTGTTGGAAAGATAGCATACTTTGTTCACTTCTTTGGAATAAATTTTTCCCCTCAATGTAAATGAAACTGTCGGCAATGTCCAGTATTACATCTTGATTGTTGATTGCAATTCGATTTCATCTGAATTCTTGAACAATGGTGATCCATACGGCTTATAGGCTGCTCGTGCAGACTTATGAGAGAATGATCGACCACTGGTTCATTAAAAATATTCAACTTGTCGCTGTTTGCTTCGAGTACCATTTTATTGTCGAATTCGGAGTCCAATTGAGTTTAGAAAATTAAGATCTCTCGCTGACAATGTATGTCTTTGTCGTTCAGCAAACACTTGTGGATGCCTTCTTCCTGCAAAGCTTTTTTTTTGTGATATTGTGAATGACGACTTGTTTGGGGAAATATTTCTATTCACTGTTTTGTCGTTTGTTGTAGCAAAACCCATTACATTCGTTATTGTAATTTCTTCAATTCCAATATGACAACTATTTCTTCCACACTACCGAAATCAATGAGTTATTTCGATGATCCAATATGCAGAGTAATGTTGTCGATGAACTGACGTCCTTCCGGGCTGATGGGCATATAAATAATGTTGTTTGGCTCTTTTGTTATATTATAACCCGGCTCAACATCAACGTCAAATGAAAAAAGAATATGATTTTCTTTTTCATTTATGTATGATCCTGAAATGATATTGCAATCCAATCGAATGAGTCTCACGGGTACAATATTCACAGGAGATGTAGATTCATGCATGCGATTTGCACTTGAATTCTTTCTTCTCGAATCCCAACAGGGATGCTATTGAGTTTTCATGTTTCAGGTTCACCACATACTTTGATTGCATCATACATTTGAATGTATTATTGTTTGCTCGGAGGTTGAACAATTCATCCAATGTGGTGTCATCATGTTTCGCGCCATGAAATACATGTAATTCAAGTTCTCGTTGGATAACAGCATTTATTTCTTCTATCTCATATGCACCACTTGGTATTTTTATAACACGTTTAGAACTGACTGTGGCGGCTTTATTTGCGGGAATGAAGAAAGTGATCAAGTTGTTTGTTTCCGTGACATTGTGGATTGTGTTGCATCCATAGAATCCCAAAAGCCCCAATCCATAACGGCTATTCTTATCCAGCTCAATGGGTGGGTAGAAGTCTGCACTCAAGACACTGGTTCCAACAGCTTGTAGCTCGAACTTTCGTGACATGACTGAATGCATTCTATATGATAACAAATCATTTTATTGTTGTTCACAACACATGCGAAATAATTTTCTTCGTTTCCTCGGTGGCATTGTGTGTCCCAATTCAACTTGATTGTTATTGGCGCCAATATTACAATCATCGATGGTGCAATAACAACAAAATAGTTTCCGAGGTATGGGTCCGTCATTCACATCACTGGAATCTGATGTTCCAACACTTGCATTGTCCATATGATGTTCATAGCAATATTTATATTTTAAAATATCAATATCCTCTTGAAGGTGTTTGGGAAGTATTTCCCAAACCGATGCAATTTCATTAGCTGCACAAGAAATCATGACCTCTTTGGGCATATCTGCAAGTTGACCTTTACTCATTTTTTTCAAGCTGCGTAATCTTGAATATGCGATGAGGGAATGCCCCATTCTCTTAATAGCCTCTCGATCCATTTCTGGCGTGAAATCCATTTTAACTTTTTCGGGTGATTGGAAGAGAGAGAAACTTCAAGCATAAGTGTCCACACACAACTGTATTATATTTCTGCTCACGTTCATAATTATACATAATTTTTTCGACTGCATGTGTACCTCTCCGGAAGTAATGGACCAACTCCACTGGTGGGGGTAGATCTCCAAAACTGTCGAAATATGTTGCAACTCTTCCAATTTTCCTTGCCACCCAATGTGTTCCCTCGACCGCTGAATCCATCCAAATTGATGATGGCTGTTTCATGATTACGTGGTCCTGAGGTTGGCAAATTATCACGCATGAACACACCACGAAAGTGTGGAATTTTCAATTGTTTGGCATAATATGTAAGATCTATATCTGTGAGAGGTTTAAGAGGTAGGGCATCAATTATTTTTTTGATGTATATGGTTTGAGATAGATACCGAGGCCTTTATGGATATGGTTTCAAGAAAATACCGCTACCTTTTTTCCTAAAGCTATCGCCTCCATCTTTCTGTTATGATGTTTTACCTCTTTCAGATCATTCCTGCTCACACTTGCTGAATTTATAGCTCTTTATACCTGCAGCAGCACCAGCCAAACTACCCAATGCAGATAATCCGGCAAAAAATTGGTATCACTGGTAAAATTCCACCAACTTTGGAATAGGTATTATGCGAGGTGTGCGAATTTTTTCTTTCCGCCTGCTGCTTTCAAAATTTACGTGCTTGCTTTCAATGCCATTGTTGTGGCCATCTTTCTATTGTTTGTCACGAATTGATTACCACCAGCTTTATGTAATTCATCCCGAACTTTTCGTACAATTCCTGCTCGAATGCTACTTTTCTGATTTTATTTCGCCCATTTTTCTTCGATGATTTATTTTTCCTTCGTTGTTTGACATTGTTCACATCACAACCCATACCGAAACGCCTTTCGCCTTCATTATGTTGGTGACGAGTAGAGCGGCTGTCTCTCACGAATGCTTGCGTCCTTCGATTTGACCCTATCCCAAGCACTGTATTCAAGTTGTTTGTCTGCTTTATGTCTAGCTTCAATATCGTCGAGATTCTCCGAGTATTGAATGTCGTGTGTTTTACAGGCCCTATCTAATTTATTGATGCCTGGATCGTTGCGTGCCAATCGTTTTTGTAATTTAGTTCCGGGTCCACAATATTGATATCCTCCAGGTAAATGCAATTCAAACGGCAATTTATTTATTAAAGAATTCACAAATCCTCGACCTTTTTTATTATTCGATCTCTTGCTTTTACGTCTGCTCCGTGTGGTGGTAGACATTTAAATGAAACATATCTCACACATCTTGCACTAATAAGTTAATAAGTGTCGAACCGTCAAACAATGCGCATTGTCAAGCAAAAAGAAGAGTTTGCAGTAGATAATTTGGATGAGAAAATCGGGACTGGATTAAATGGAGCGAACTCATTGAGACATGGCCCACTACTTCCATCATCTGTTCGCTCATTAATCATCGGTCCGTCAAATTGTGAAAGACAAATGCCATGATATCTCTACTGACACATCCACAAGGATTGCGGATTTGCAAACGTTTATCTCTATTCAAAGTCGTTGAATCAACCGAAATATGAATACTTGCGCAATGTAAGTTAGCGCCAATAAAAGGATTGGTTTCTTCACATTCAGTAATAATGCAGACATTGTGCAACCCTCTGATGCCAAACCAAATTCAGTGTTCATTTTGATGATGTGATTTGCGAAAAGCAGGATATTATCCGATCATATTTTTGTATGGGACGCCATAAAGATGTTGATTGCTTCTATCTTGCTACTATGACCTATTCACGAGTCCCCAAACAGCTAGTGCGTGACAATACCAACTTCATCGTCATATTCAAACAAGACGAGATGAACTTACATCATATTTCTCTGATCACGTCTCGCCCGATGTCACATTCAAAGAATTTCAAATGATGTGTGGAATTGTTGGGATGATCAATATGGATTCCTTTGTCATTGATAAAGATCGAAAGTATGTGATGGACGATATCGCAAAGGATTTGATAGTTTCCATATATCCTTGATATCTCAATTCGAAAAGACTTAATCATTCATCGAACTCCGTCCAAGGTCACTACAATAAACTCGTCATCGAAATAATGAATCTCTTGCGAGATGAATGTGTAGAAACCAAAATGGATTTGAAACGTCAACTAGTTCAAGCGACCGAAGCTGTTCGACAAAAATTCAATTCCATCAAAGTGAAATGTGGAAGAAAGATTGCCTCGAAAAACTTTGCTGATCCTATCACAAAACCACTCAATGCTCTTTCTTCTGCTGCTATTGTGAAACCGTTACACCTTCCTCGATCCATCGAACCAGCACTCCAATTGGGAAAAACAATCTTTCAGCAGCGATACATCATTTTCAGGTATTGATAATGAAACAAAGATGTGATGGCGAGAAAAAGCTACAACTACCCTATTCGAAACACCCACTTCATCAATGGCGAGTTCACGAGATTTTTGAATCTTCAGCAATGGTTTGAGACTAAAACAACATTTGCAAAAATATTAGAAATGGAAATAGTGAATATGATGAATTATGGTGTGAGGGTAGATCCTTCAACACAAACACTAAAATGGGAATCTAGAAGTCCGTTTTGATTTATGGAAATATTTCCTTTTGGGATGGCACTATGCAATTACGTCAATACCCCGGCACTTCAGATTTATACAACTTGATATTCCTCAAGAAACCACCTGGAGTTGGTGATGCAAAAATTCGAGATACATATATCGAAATTTTGGATTTTACGAAAGCACTGTACAAAAAGTATGAAGTCAAAAATGGAATAAGATATAGAAAATCAAAGAAATATCAAGAAGTCATAAGACCACTATTGAAATCGAGAAATAATTCCAATACATTTGTGAATCAAAGCGGTGAAGGAATCAAAAAATTAAAGTTACAGAAAGTGTTTACATCAAAGCCGAAGAATTATGTATACTGGAATAAACCAAAGAGTTGTGACTCGTTTGCGATTGTTAATTGCTTCGAAAGCATCTGGTCACACAGGACATGAAAATGAGATCATATCAATAATAGAGGAGCTACGTGAAGAAGGTATTATATATTGATACAATTTTATTGAACAATCACTTCATCATTGCGATATCATCAGAGAACAAGAAGAAGAATGGCTAATAATATCAAACGTCATATTGTGACGAGTTACATAAGCCAGCTCGTCGTAACTTCCAGAGAAGATCAACTGTCGTCAAAGGTAGAGGAGATTTGTGGCAAATAGATCTAGAGAATTTCAACCTTATGCCAAAATTAATAAGGTTATCGATACATTTTGGTGGTTATCGATTGTTACTCTAAATATTTGTGGACAAAACCAGTCAGAACAAAACCGGTGAAGATATAACTGATGCCATGGCGATGGTATTGGAAGATGCTAAATATTCTCCGAAACATGTGCAAAGCGATCAAGGAAAGAGTTTTACAACTACAATTTTTCGTCATTGATGGAGCGAAAATATTAAACATTATTCCACTTTTAGTACTACAAAAGCATCTATGGCTGAAAGAGTAATTCGAACAATCAAAACTTGGATCTATAGGAGTTTTCAATGAATGGAAATCATAAATGGTTGGAAATCCTTCCAATCATAACGCATAGATATAACCATAAGAAACATCGCACAATAGGTAGAAACCCATCGAAGTTAAAACCACTACAAAGTTGAAATCATCAAAAGAAAAAAAAGAAAGAAGATGAAAAATAGCCAAAATATCGAGTAAATGACATAGTTCGTATAAGCAAGTATAAAAAATTTATTCGAAAAGGGCTATGAAGCCAACTTCACCACGGAATTATTCAAAGTCGTCAAAGCCAATAGTACATATCCACCAACATACATCTCGAAGACATGGATAAGAACTTATTCAAGGCTGCTTCTATGAAGCTGAATTGCAGAAAACTCAAAATCCGGACGTGTACCTTGTCGAGAAGATATTGAAGAGAAAAGGTCAAAAGTGTTTGTCAAATGGTTAGGTTTTTCCAATGAACACAATTCATGGATCTCAAATAATGCCATTTTGTAATATTTCTATATGATATAATGTTTTGAAATAATAAACTAGTTTATGCTTCAAAGTATTTTTTATTTTAATTGTCCACAACCCACAATTACATTTGCACATTCAAATTCAATATGTTCAATTCAATACATTTATTAAATAAAAACTATTCACTATCACTGTGAAATACATTGTTCAAGTCATTTATGCACTTCTGGTATGTCATCATGACAGCTTCCTTGGTGTTGTGGAATTCATTCAGCTCCTTCTCTGCATTCTTGCGCAAATCATCGTTATTTCTCGCTCCACATAACTTTGGCTAGCAGAGAATCATATTGATTTTCAACTTTTGCCAATCTCTTCATGATTGCAATGCGCCCTGAAGTATAGTTCTTGTTTTCATTTTTTCTTGCATCCTTTTTTTTTTTTCGTTGCACTTCGCCTTTGGTTCTTTGTTATTCATGTTGCTTTTTTTCACGTCCTCTTGCAAACTTTGATCCTTTTCGTCGCACTGAGCAAGGACTGCTTTCTTATCAAGGATGCCTCTTTTCACCAACTTTGAATTCCAACACATTTCTGCAGGGGGGCATACGATGAAAGATCAATGAAATTCAATAGTGACGTTGATATGGAGTCTGGGGTAAGAGATGATGATGGTGCTGTTCTCCTTGAATTGCCTTTTTTTGATCTTCCTTTAGCCTTGGAAGAAGCGGGTTTTGGAACCACCAGGTCGGTAACATCGAGTGTATTTCGCCTCCTATTTTTCACCCGTCTTACTTTCTCTTCCTCCTTATTGGGCAGCGAAGAACAGGTTGGCAATAATTCAGATATTTCAATATCACGCTCCAAATAATCAATTGTTGTTGCTGCTGCTGTTGTTGGTTCATCAGTCATCATGATAAACTCGGCCATATCAAAATCCCGCAAATCATCTGGTGTTGTAGTGTTGGAATGTTCAGGTTGACCCAATTCTGCAATCACATCATTTGACAAATACTTCTCAGCTCCATCACTCAACAAAGTTGATAAAATGCTGCAACTTTCGGCGGTATTCATTTCAATAACTTTAATGATATTTTCAAACTCAATGTAAGAATCAAAGATTGAAACTTTAATGTGATGTAGTAGGCATGTGTGTCACCTTTTATACACATATTTTCGACACTCCCTCCCTTCCTCTGTCAAAGTATATATGTGAAGCTGACTCTACCACTGGTCCGTACAACCCCTGGTAGTCATACCAAATCCTTCGAATAGTGCATCTATCCAGGACAATCAAGTCAGTTCAACTTCAATGACTATAGAAGAGTTGATGCGAGAAAGGAGACGGCAACAACCTACCGTCCGCGCCGTCATATGGGATCATAATTTGGAGCGATGGGTGCCCAATGAAGAAGAAGATCTTCAAGTCAATATACCTGCAGAAGATTCAAACTATGACTCGGACGAAACAATATATCTGCAATCGGATGAAGAGGTCGACTCGGATGATTCCATAGATTTTTTATATCCTTAACATGTATGAATAAAATATAATAAAATATTTCTTTTCTTCATCGTGTCAGATAATCCACAACGAAATATATATATGTAATATTCAATATAATCACTTCATTTGAATTATATAGTTTGAATAAGTCACATCACGCATACACACACACACACACACGTACACCACTATGAAAAGAGTGATGATAAATGAAAATAATAATGAAACCTACTATTTGGTAACTTGGAGTTATGCATATAAAAATGCAAGAAAGACGTATTGGCAATATGTGGCAGCAGATCGAATGAGATCTCCGAAGAAGAATAAATGAAGCTGCTAACATTATTGATCCAACATTGAATGCTGTTCATAGACTGAAAATATTCCATCAAAGATTTTGTGATTGTTAAATAAATGTATAGTATGAGCTATATAACATCATGTTTCATTTTCCCAAGTGAGATCGTATATTTGTCCCTTTATATATATATATATATATATATATATATATATATATATAAATGTTTTTTTTTCCAAATATATTTGAAAATTAATACTTGATAAAGTAGAGAGGTGGCGCCCCGCACACACACCCCGCTTGGATGGTGCCCCAACCCTCGCATCCCATCCTTGTGTGTACCTACCCATGAGAATGTACACCCCAATATCTATTTTACCCCTCACAAATAATCATATAAATCGCCATAGAATACGACGTTAGGAGCACAACCACAATTTTCATTGCATTCGTGGACGTTTTCAGCAAAATCCCAATCGATGGAAACTTCAGATTCGTCAGAAGACGAAGTGGATGAGTCTGAGTCTGAATCTGACTCATATGATTGAGCGGAAGAAGAGCTCACTTCATTCACTTGAATGGAGCCACCACCAGCTGGCAACTCCAATAAACTTGGTTGTGGTGAATCACCCTTAGTTTGGGGAATAACATCAACCTTATCCTTTTCCTCATACAATTCTTTAATGAACATATGGCAATCATAACCACTCATATTATGACATATAATGGGGATGAAATTTGGTATTTTGAAATTCAAATTACAGGCACCCTTAGTTTGGGGAATAACATCAACCTTATCCTTTTCCTCATACAATTCTTTTCTTCCCCGTGAGATGGCAGTGATCTCTGACTCTAACATCCCTTCGAAAGGTTTTTCACATATACCACAAGTGGTGGCATTATGAAATTCCCTTCCTCTTCTGGGTTTGTTTAGTCATTGGTTTGACATACCTCAAATGATTATTATATATATTCCTTAAATCTTCTTCTATTCGCATTGTGAAAACTTTTGCCGCATCAGCACCTCTATATGAAACAAATTTCGTTAATTTATCATCAAAGGAACATTTTATCAGATAAGCAAATGAGTAAGCTTCGTGTTGGAAGGTTCTATTCGTGTACGCGAGTTCGGGATTCGGTTCGGTGGTTTGTATAGGCTTCAGAATCGATTCAAAATCTGCATATACTACAAAAGGTACATTCATTTGTCTTTCGAAATTTTCAAACATTAATGTATTACCGGCCACCATTTTCCCAAATTTATTTATTCTGAAATCAGTTTGCGGTACTGTTGTATATACATGATTACAATCGTGCATCTGGTGACGCAACAGTAATCGCTCATTCGAAAAGTACAATAAACATCCATCACAGAAATATTTTTTGTGTTCATGAGCTGAAATTTGACTTGACACCAATCTTGAGAGATCTTTTATCCAACAATAATGACTATTTCCCACCTCATCTGTGATAAGCAATAAATTGACATGTCTTCTGAGTTTTCTCTGAGAGTATCGCAAGGGCCCAATCACCTCATATTTGACTCTCTTATTCTCAATCTTAGATTCCAAACCATAAACATTGACTGAAATATCATTCAAATACTCAAACATTTTTATATCACGTAATTTTACTGGAAAATCCATACCTGTTACATTCAAGACAGTCTCATAATGTGGATAGGATGACACCTCCGATACATTATTATTAGTGGGGAATAATGCAGATGTCACGGCCCATGCAAAGCAGCATTGGTCTTCATTTTTTATGTTGACAACACCTTTCTTCTCTCAATGAATTCGGGAAGTTTCATGTATGATGACCCGCCAAGTGGACTGTATTTGTTTATGTTCACCTCAAGGAACATAATTTTCTCACAACTCCATCCTGAAAAATTACTTTTATTAAACCTTTCATCATTTGCAACAATTATAACTACAAACCTGAATCACGCTCCTCAAACTCCGTACTTTGGGCAATTATAATGTCACGAAACGCATCAAATAATCCATTCAAATCAGTTGATCGATCTGCTATACGATTGGGAGAATTGAATGATTTTATATCTGTCAATTCCTGTGTTTGAATGACCTAACTTCCAAATACTTCCATGTTGACCTTGATGGAGTTGTGTAGTTTGATGTTTTTTTCCAATAACTCGAGTACTTTGGGCTTAATATCGTTGAAAAAAGGTGCATACTCTGTATACATATTCCCACTAGATACTCTGTAGCTGGAAATGCGACACTTGAATGCATTTTAATGAGGTGTACACCACTCCCAAGTGAACACATGAATTCGTCCTGTGTGCGAGTGTTCTATTGTGAGAGTTGACTTGACAATATGGGATTATCACATTACAACAATTACATGTATAGAGTGGTGCAGGTGGTGAGTCATCGCCATTGTTCAATTTAACTCGTTTCACTGAAGGACCTCCCTGGCAAGTTTCCCGTTGATGTCGACGAAGATTATCACTACGGGTGAAAGCTCTACCACAATCACACGAATACATTTCACCGACTTGTTTTCAATAGCTCACTGGAGGAGACACTGATTCGAAATACTCTTCTCCTGGAATATTTCAGTGAAATACCCCCACCATACAACAAGTCCGATGCGATGCGCAATCTGTATGGATTTTGAGGAGATTCTCTTGATATTCAACGCACTCATCAATACTCGCAGTTCACTCTTAGCTCTCTCACAGGATGAACGCCCTCCTCGCTTGGAGAGTGCAAGGATTCATGAAGGTCGTGACTACACAGAATATGTATGCCTACACCACAACTTTAGTCAAGGTCAAACAAAAATCGAGATCAAATCTTGAGGTTGCCGAAACAATCCCAACATCAAAACTTAATGTTATGAATCTCAAGGTCATATTCAAGGTCAAGTCGAATCTCAAAGTCAAACCCAATATCAAAATCAATGAAAAAAAAAAAAATCCCAACATCAAAACTTAATGTTATGAATCTCAAGGTCATATTCATAGTGGTGGGGGGAGAGCCAGAACCGGCTTAAATCTCCTACTCTGCAGTTTCAGCGAAGTTCTCGCAGTAACGGCACATTTCTATTCATTTTTTCGGAGAGATTCCTCAGAGGACATTGCCCGGTGAGCAGTCCCCTTACCAGTTTCAAGTCTTTCTTATCCAACTCGAGAAGCTGTTCTGCTTTCTTTGGTGGTGGTCTTGGAAGCCTTTTCTCTTGTCTTTGCTTCGGAACCTTATTCCATATTTGATTTCCAGCTTCCCAGCGCCAAAATTCTCCGTTGATGAGGGCTTTGGAAAGACCATAAAAGGTAACCAGGCCAGAAAATTGAGTCTTTGCGCCTTCTTCGACAAGGATGGCACCCACATCAGTGTAACCTGATTGTTCGTAGCCAGTTGCCTTTGAGATAGTTTGTAGTAGTCCCAAGTCAGTCTAGATTCACAAGTGTGTGACTTTAGAGCTGTCTGTGCTGCTCGGCTGTCTGATAGGATATAGATCACGTTGCTGAGGGCCATACCAGTGTTGCTTCTGCTCGAAGGATTCAAAATTAAAGTCAGAATATCACTTGATATTTTTTTTATCAGTTACAATATCGATATAGCCCCTGGAACTATGGAAAACAAATATTTAATTTTCCGACCAATAATACGATTTTTTTCTTCATTTTTAGCCGATATTTTTTACAATTCAGAAATTCTCCCACATTTGTTATGTTTTTTCTGCATTAGCAGGTCAGAAATAATAAGTGGGCATTCAATAATGATAATTTATGCAATATGAAAATAAATTATGGACTGTGCAGGTGTATACAACATTTCACATAGTCAGAAACAGAGATATTTTTGATGAGGTTGTCATTGACTCTTTATGTATTAACTGAGACTGAGTTTGTGTTAGGACAATGAGTCTCAAATATGTGGAATCATCCTTTCTTCACACGATGGAGGTTTCGGAATGTCAGGATGCCATAATCTACAAACTATAAAAAAAAATGTGACATTCTAAATAAATGCAAATAATTTTTTTATTAGTATAGTTTCTTCAAATTATGTAAAGTAAAATCACTTCATGACATTTTTCCTCAAGCTATCAAAGGAAGTTTTTCATATTATATCGACAGTTGTAGAAGTTTTTTTTGTATGTCCATCAATGTCCATTGATATATTTTGTATTCACTGAGAATGTGCCCGTTTCGGACCGCAGGCTGGCTACATTTCAGCCAATACTGAAAAAGTGACAGCGGGTAAAATGAAGATATAATCATCATTGAACACTTTCGAGAGATATTACTTTGGTTTCAGAAACGTTTCAACAATCCAATGAGGCGATCGTCAATCACTGGTTTCAATTATATTACAATTTTCTTTGAAACGCAATAAAAATTTCATAAAAACATGGTTTTCGGGTACGCCAATGAGAATAAGTATGCGTGAAGATGCGCTAAGATTACCACCAGAAATAGAGCCACACTCACCAAGTGAAAGTGTTACTACTTGTGATCAATAATATGTAGAAACTTCAATTATCATTATTAGAGCATAAACCATATCATTCAATTAATGAAACCAAGAAGACTGATATGCAATTAAATGCTTCACGAAATTATATTGTTGAACTAATTGGGAAGCAGTTTGTTATTTCAGTGATGAATCAGTTGTTGCCGCAGTTGGGATTTATACCACTGGAAAAAAAAAAACTGAGATGTTTGCGTAAAGAAACTTTCCGTATGAGGCCTGATTTTATATTCAATACGACATTATTCAGAGATTTTTATTTTCATTTTCCTTGATTTTTATAAATATATAATTTTATTCATTGTTCGAATTATGAATATACTGTTTCTACTGGTGATTTAGTGTAACCCTTCCATTTTCCTACTTATCCAACCTAATTATTTCTGCAATGCGTTCAACCCCACAATGTAAATTACAATATTATTTGTGGTTGAGAGCAAAAACTGATTGAATCCATGAGCATCACTGATGAAATATATTATGTGTATACAGAGTGGCCCATACGAAACACTCGATGTTCCTATATAACATCTTCTACTTTCTCATGACTTTTGAATTGGTTTTCGAGGTATCAGTAAACTGATATTTGTTTCCACAAAAAAAAACCTAGTTTTACATTGTCATATTCATCCAGATTTCATAGACTTCTACCCTTCGCAGTCGTCACCCTTTGATGACTTAAAAAAAAATTGGTATATATTCGTCGATCATGGTTCCTAGAACCCAAAATCACCTACAGCACGTGAGTATATCCTACTACTATTATAAACGCGAAAGTTTGTAAGTATGGATGGATGGATAGATGTTTGTCACTCTTTCACGTAAAAACTACTGGATGGATTTTAATGAAACTTTACAATAATATAGCTTATACATCAGAATAACACATAGGCTACAATTTATAGAGATATTGTGTGAGTTGTCCAAAATATGACGATAAGTGTCAAGTAAGTAGGAAAAATCTACCATCTGCGAGCTATTCTGGCGTGCGCTGCCAAAACCGCTAGAGTTACACATATGTAATGTATGATGGAAATGTTTATCTTCGGTTCATCTAGGGCTCTGCAGTGCTTAATTACCGTATTTCTTATGTTGACAATATTATTACGTTAATAAAGAGCGACTGTAACATCTCAATATTTTCAGGCTGTTATATTTCTCAAATGCGACCCAAAAATTATGTATGTGATAATTTCAATGTCATAATGTTAGTTCTTTTCTACGCCAAGCTAATATAAGCTACTCGAACTGATAATCCTGCGCAGACGAAGTCGCGGGCACCAGCTATATAAAATAAGTAAAAGAATTAAATGCTGTAATAGTGATAGAAACTCCAATTGTATAGGTATTATTATAGATATAGTTCATTGTCATTAATCATTTATTATTTTCAATCATACGATTTCACTATTTTATTGGTCGATATGAGCAATCTATAATCGAACCAAATATTTGTATTGTAATAATTTTATAATTTATCTATCTACATGTTACCTTAAATTTTTGAATGTATGACTGCTATTTTTTCAGAAATATTCTTATACATATTTTTCACTCATAGTTATGTATATTAGGTTTCCTATTTCAAATAAAGATGAATGCATTATATTGGCAGTTAGTATGAGGGTTCCGTTAGTTTTAGGTTAGGCTCATGAAAATTGGTATTTGAGGTCTTTGTTACAAATGAAAAAATATGTGTTTCTCTGTTTTTGAAAATTAAATCCCTGACGGTGTGAAATGGGGGGTTATATGTTTTTAAGTTAGGGTCATAAATTTTTTTATTTGATGTCATTGAAACAAATAAACAAATACCTGTTTCAGTGAATTCAGAAATTAATCCCCTAAAGGGGTGAAATAGGGGGTAACAATTTGTATGGGGTTTCGGTTGATTTTTGAGTTACAGTCATGAACATTCGTGTTCAACCTAACTTGACAATTCTACCCCTGAAGGGTTAAAAAGGGGTTAGTGAATTTGTAATAGTCGTCACAGAACGTTACTTTCGCTGTAAAATCAATTATGGCACCCAAATTGGAAAACGGAAGCCACAGGCATAAGCTAGATGGAACAACACAAAAAAAACAGGAAAAAATACAAATTCTACGCGGACGAAGTCGCGGGTACCAGCTGGTATATAAATATATATATATATATATATATATATATATATATATATATATATATATATAAATATATATATATTTATATGTATATATATATATATTTATATATATATATTTATATATATATATATATATATATATATATATCCAGGATTATAGATATGAATGGGAGGAATATCGAGGGGACTGGTAAACAAAACGGAAGAAATTCAATGGACATAGCCCTCGAAGAGAAGTGTCAAATATGAATTTTAACAAATTTTTCACATATAATATAAGATCTAGAATTATATATTGTGAATAAAATCATTAGAATAATTTAGAAAAACAATACAGAAAGTGGGAATAAACTCTAATTTCGTGAAAATAAACAAAAAATGTGGGTTGCCAAGAGGTAAGATAACAAGCTCAGAGGAGATGATGAATGATGTAAGAAACGAAATCATGTACCAATTTTGAAGTACAATTTATCATAAAACACAAGAAACCATCCTGAAATGTTATAAAACGAATCCAGATAAAAATGAGAAGATAAACCAGCAAGAAAAAAACCACTCACTTTATAAATATAACAGAAATCGTGTTCGTGACGTTGCCAGTAACAAAGGGTCCCTTCTACAGTGGAGCTGTACTTCTCCAGATATCGAGAACACTTCTAACAGTCAGGAGAACACCCAAAAGGAAGGAAAGCAGGTATTTTAAAAACCAGAACTGAATAAAGTAAACATATCAGGACCAGACACATATTTTGGTTATTTGGATCACTTGTATCCAAGCATTTGAACATTTATTGGTTTTATCTATGCTCATAGAGTAAGCATAACGTTGAAACGTTATATTCACGAAGTATTTTATCACAAATAAGCAAGTTTTACTATTTTACATCACTGTGCTGATTTACATGAGTTAGATATCGCAGGTTCGGTCAATTTAAGGACTAATTTCAATAAAGGAATAACTATTTGACAATTTTTCTGGATTCATTGTTCATTTATTCAGTACCTAATCATAAATCTTCCCACAAAATAGCACTTTTGACGTCAAGCAGCGCAACAATTTGGCATTACAGAACCCTACTTTGAGAACGGAGATGCGTCATACTCCTTAGGCATACCGACTGATCTGGGATAAGGTGAAAGAGTGTTGGAAAAGGGTAAGAAGAACATAGCCAGGGTTTCATTATGTTATGATAGGTATTTATCTTTCAAAATTATCAAATAAAAAAAACAAACAAATTCATCATAACGAATATTTTATTATAATGAATAGTTATTGAATATTAAAAATAAATAAAAAACAATCATTATAATAAATATCTCACTAACATGATGGTAATATTGAAATGGGTTATTCTGGGGTCAGCATTCTGGGGAGCAGTTTTCCGTTAACGTGTGCGCTGGAATATGCGGTGTTAAATTGGATCCTTTTTTCTGCATGCGAGGTTGAATGAATATAATTACCGGCAGTTTTTCGAAAAAGAATTGCCAACTTTGATGGAAGATGTTCCCGTTTTAGTAAGAAATTGGGGCGCCATCGCACTTCAGTGCCCAATTCATATTGAAGAATAGATGAGAAATAGCATCATAGTTTCTTGCGAAACTATCACGAACAGTTTCGGTATTTTCCAAAGAGAACGTGAGTCCACGAGAAAAAGAGCAGAGGCATGCACCTTTCAGGTGGTTCACATTTTAAATATCTGATTTAATTTATTTATTTTTGCTTGCAGGACAATTTTGTGTTGGCATTCCAAAATGTATTCAGATTACTTCAAATTTATAGTTTTAACGATTATAAATTATTATATATATATATATATATATATATATATATATATATATATATATATATATATATATATATATATATATATATATATATATATATATATATATATATATATATATATATATATATATAAAAAAATTAAAAAGGAGGTAACCAAAAATCTATTAGGTTACTTTTTTTAATCTTCAAAAGGGTATTGGTCTTATATTAACGAGAATATGAGAAATCTGTTACGAATCCAAAGGAGATCACCATCCGTCTACAGCCTGTTTCATGGTTTCCCAATCATCAGGACGGCCTGTGGTCTCTTTCAATTTCGTATCAGATATCTCGTAGGTTATTACCAATCGGTACGTACGAAAATGTGAAAAGTATCAAATTATAATGACACCTATAATCTGTGTGGTGGAGCTTAGACCTGTCATCGTGGAATTTTGAAGATACGATTTTGCCATAATGGTCACCGAGATGCCAGCATAGACCACCCACGATAGAATAGTCGCTCCTAGTGCGTTTTAGGAACGCAAAACTAATAACGAGAATATGAGAAATCTGTTACGAATCCAAAGGAGATCACCATCCGTCTACAGCCTGTTTCATGGTTTCCCAATCATCGGGACGGCCTGTGGTCTCTTTCAATTTCGTATCAGATATCTCGTAGGTTATTACTCGTATCTTCAAAATTCCACGATGACAGGTCTAAGCTCCACCACACAGATTATAGGTGTCGCTATCTATAATTTGATACTTTTCACATTTTCGTACGTACCGATTGGTAATAACCTACGAGATATCTGATACGAAATTGAAAGAGACCAGGCCGTCCTGATGATTGGGAAACCATGAAACAGGCTGTAGACGGATGGTGATCTCCTTTGGATTGTAACAGATTTCTCATATTCCGTTATTAGTATTGGTTCCTAAAACGCACTAGGAGTACGACTATTGGTATCGTGGGTTGGTCTATGCTGGCATCTGTCGGTGACCTATTGATGTTGTACGAAATCCCGTATCTTCAAAATTCCACGATGACAGGTCTAAGCTCCACCACACAGATTATAGGTGTCGCTATCTATAATTTGATACTTTTCATATATATATATATATATATATATATATATATATATATATATATATATATATATATATATATATATATATATATATATATATATATATATATATATATATATATATAATATATATATATATATATATATATATATATATATATATATGTTGAGTTTCTCGGGTTTCCGTCCGAGTTCTGTGTTCTTGGTCCTCAAAAGGTCCGATTTCACGACGTTTCGGCAAATTCACATTTGCCATCTTCAGGTGATGTCTAATTCATTCGAACACGAACACGAATACTTCCCAGTTCTCGACACTAGTTTCCTGTAAATCTACGAAGACAAAACAACCCAAATATTTACAGGAAATCAACGAAAATAATTTTCCATCGCTATTTTCGGCTACAGAAAACCCTCAAAATTCGAGTTTTTTCATCCCACATACTACACCTCCCAAAAGCACGTGTTCATTGCACGTGAAACTACGATGTCCAGAATATCAAAATTTTTTCAAAACGAAAACAACATACATCCTTCCTACTGCTGTAGAATGATTTTCATTTCGACGATGTCACCAGCCTTATTTCTGACATAGCTGTGTTTTCTTGTCCAATATTGTTACATAAATGAAACGTCTGGTGGTCTACTGCGATTGCTACAGCAACCTGAATTTTATAAAGAGAAATTTGTAATTGGGATACCAAAAATTTGTGTTATATTTTACATCATGTAATATAAGGGAAAAAAATTATGAGACATTTTATGGGGTTGGGCGACCCAAAAGCTGTTTTGCTTTGTGTAGGATATTTATTGAATTATTTCACTAATCGTGCCCTAATCATCCTTACCGTTCTTGATACTTAATATACTATTTCAGTGTCTTGCTTAATAAAAAATCGATTAATCCATGCCGAATATGTTTACAGCATCTTCAGAATCGACTTACGTATGATCAATACTTCGCAATTCAGAATAGCGGCTTCGAATCATTGAGAAAACAAAAAGATGAGAATGTATTTTTAGTCTCCAAGAAGAATTGTGAACTCTTCAAATTAATGTTTCAACACAACTAGTCGAATTTATAAAACAACCCAACATGAAAAGCATCACTAAGAATTATATATTTCAAGTTCATCAAATGTCATTGCAACAAAAATAAAAATGTTATTCAAAGAACGAAAAAAACACGCTTCTATAGCAATCTGAACAGAAAAGGTAAAAATAATAAGAATAAAGTCATTTCTCAAACAATAAACACATCTGTTCCTTCCTACTATGCAGCTTCTATTAATATGATGGGTACTTTTTCTCATTCTTGTGAATCAACATTTTCCTTTTATTTTTATCATGTCATCTGGAACATTAGATGGTTCTTCCTCATACATTTTCTACTTTTTTCCCCAAAGTCCAAGCATTTGTTCTGCCGAACCCATAGTCTATGTTTCACTTTCAAATAGTGCTTATTGGTTTTGTGACTTATAAACCAATAATAATTTCTTTCGTATTTAGGTTAGTGAGAATTCTGCTTCTCCAAATCTTCATGTCTTTTCTTGAGTTGTTTTGTTTTCTATTTCCGAAGTTCTTGAACTATCTTTGACTTTATGTCTTTTATGTCCTATGCATTTTTTATTTTTTTTTTTCTCGGAATTCTTTTGAGTTTTTCATTTTTCCCCACATTTTTTCATTTTGTATTTGTTTCTAGCATATCAATTCTATTTTCTGCATTTAATCTGATTCGTGTTTGTAATCATCATCAAATCATTTGTCTTTCTCAATATAACTTTTTTTTGTACTTGCTTCAGCTGCTAGTCATTTTCACCCTTATCCCTTTGCCACATTTCTCTTATCTTGTCTCATCTATCTGTTCAATTGCTTATGTTCAAATGTTATTATTATTCTCTGTGAGAGATTTTTATAACTGGCATTTATTGTTCTATCCTAAAACCTAGCAAGAAATGGTGTGTGCCAGCATCAGATCCTCTGTAAATACGTATGTTCGTTTTCTCGTTCCTTTCTATCATCAAATGATCAATTTGGTGTGTGAAAGTTCCATCTGGGGATATCCAGGTGCGTTTAGAGATGTCTTTCCTTTGGC
This sequence comes from Gonioctena quinquepunctata, assembly GCA_018342105.1. Classification (NCBI taxonomy): domain Eukaryota; kingdom Metazoa; phylum Arthropoda; class Insecta; order Coleoptera; family Chrysomelidae; genus Gonioctena; species Gonioctena quinquepunctata. Next base: position 46,505 of record JAFIRS010004185.1, on the reverse strand, counting down.
AGTAAATGCTCATGATGCTACATCTTTTGGAAATATGTTAGTAGTTTTGGTGTGTTTGTTAGGTTTCTATTGTTGCCTGATAATTTCTTTCCTTCCACTTTTGGATCTTCTTAGAATATAATTGTCGAATAATTTTGTAGAAACTGAAATTCTAGGTGAATCTTCAACGTACAGAATTGACATCTGGGATTTTTCGGTCTCATTACTAATAATGTTAACATTGATTTGTTTGAAAATATGAACTGGGTGGTCATGAAATACATTGAGACTGTTCAACTTGTTATGTTATTGTAAAAATATTATTGAAAATTTCTAGTGAAAAAAAAAATCTAGTCCCAAAAATCAAAAAACAATCATGAGAATCCATTCAGAATACATGTGTTCCAAAGTCTAACTCAATGGTATTCATGGGTAATTCGATTTCTCCTAGCTTGAGTCTACGTCTATTCTATCATCAATTTGTAGCAGCCTTTATGGCACACACTGTATATATAAGTGAATATTGCAACACCTTCCTGTAGAAAATTGCATATAATCTTGGCAATTTTCGCAATTTCATCTCTGAACCACAAACCACTTCTGCCTTTTATATCCTATGATCTGGTTGGCAAAGTGGCCATACTACCATAACGACAGTAACTGAAGAACAAACGAATCAAAGTTTTTGTAGGTGCTGCGGTTGGGAACATATCATTCCGATCCGAATTGTTTCAATTTGTTTATTTACATTTGTTTTTGCAATAGTGTGTCGCGGTCTCCCTTACACTTCTCGTAGAGATTTCATTCGATTGGATGAAGCGGTTTGCAGTTTTTTTCCAATTCAAAGACTCTTCCATTCGCAATATTATGTAGAGTTTTTTGTTTTGCGATTTTTCAATGGAAGATTACAGTTCGACCTGAAAAAACGTATGGAGATATAAAAAATCATGGGACTAGTCTTGAATTTTTCTTCAAAATATTCTGTGATTTTTGGAAATATAGGCAGATGATGTTTTCCTTGGAATTACCATGCCTTCGTGATGTCGACTCAATGTACGTTATATTGATTTGCAGGATATTTGCATAGCTACAACTTGAAAAATTCCCCAAAACATATAGAATAATTCTTACCCAATATATCGCAATATTTATTTTCGATTATTCACCACATCTGTCTCTGTTACAGTAAATTGGGTTTACTGGTTTCCAAGCCCAACTCTCGGTAAGTAATTCACCTACCGTTCAGAGAATATTATCATTGGAACCAATATATTTGAATAAATACCTAACTTGTATCTGACAACTGCATAACAGATTGAAAAAATGCCACAATAAATAAAACCATGGTTTCGATTTTTCTAATGGAACACGCCTAGTTGATGAATTGCATTGAACACAATTGATCGAAAATATATTATTCAAGTAGGTTGATTTATACGAATTCTTTTGTACAAATATCTGTCGTACAAAAAATGGTATAATCATCACGAACGGTAAGGTTTACTGGTTTCAGACAATATTGGAAACTTAGCTGTGCGCAGTCTCCAAACATTGTTATTAACCAGTAAACCATCCTTACAGTTCTTGATACTCAATGTTGCCCACTCACTTACCAGCGGTCTGTCGATCTAGCCAGCGATCAAACCTTCGTCCATTTCTACGCACACATATGCAGTTAACCCACACCGCTTAAACTTGTTGGAAAATTGAATGTGTGTGTGTTAAAAATGTACTGAATTCTGCTTTCGGTCTGGTCGACAGTCTCGATTTGGAAATTTATACTGGGAGTTGTGGTACAGTCCTGTTGTTCTTTGGGTTCAAAAAGGAAAAATGGCGAATCAGGCACATTCTTTAAAAAAAATTAAATCTTCTGAACAAGAGTTTCTTAACTTCCGAATTGAATGCATATGTGACAGCTCCCCTCTTTTCAAAAGCCACTCCTCTACCAGCAAATGTCTTATATTTTCAGCTCAACTCCAGTTTACAATATAAGAGCCAAGAAAAGATACAACTTTCGTTTTGTAAATCTCATCAAAAAACACATACACTACAAAAACAAATATAGCAACAAACGATTGTATTGGACTGTTCGATGACTTGCTAATGTGTGTTGAAATCACCAGAAATCGACAAGCTGCCTCTACAATGAACTGCCACAGTATTTGCCCATCAGCCAAGATTGTTTTATAAACTGATAGTGTGTCGTTGTAAACGTTCTGGCCTGAAGTCAAAGTCGGTCAGTCCGTGGCCGACAAGCTGACAAGTGAGTGGGCAATTTAAGTACCCACTCTTCAATCAGCTCTTTAATTCGGAAGTTAAGAAACTCTTGTTTAGATTTTTTTTGTATAGTTCAAGCAACTCGTTGTGGCCACTCTCTTTTAATTTTCTGCCTTATTATGATCTCGACTTGATCTTCCATAGAGCAGGATGTCGATGATAGATTTCAATAAAATTTCTAATGAATTTCTCCAAATTTGCATGATTTGCCATTTTTTCTTTATGAACCCGAAACACAACAGGACTATAGCACTACTTCCAGTATGAATATATAAATTTCCAAATCGAGATTGTCGACCAGATCAAAAGCAGAACACAGTCCATTTTCAACACACACATGCAGTTTTCAAACAAGTTTGGGCGGTATGGGACGCATCGTGTCGGTTAACTGCATGTGTATGCGTAGAAATGAATAAAGGTTTGATCGCCTGTTAGATCGAGGCCGTGGCCAACAGGCCGTCGGTAAGTGAGTGGGCACCTTTAATATACTATTTCAGTGTCTTGCTGAATAATCGACTTACCCATAATCAATATTTCATAATTCGGAATGACAGCTTTGAATCATTGAGAGAACGGAAAGATGAGAATGGAAGTTGTGAACTCTGCCAAATTTCATGGTTTTAATAGTGACCACTCACTTACCGGTGGTCTATCGGCCACGGACTGATCGGCTTCGCCTTCAAGCTAATACAAACACCCCCTATCAGTTTGGAAAACAATCCTGGCCGACGAGCAAAAACTGTGGCAGTCCATTGTGGAGGCAGCCTGTCGATTTTTGGTAATTTCAACACACATTAGCAAGTCATCGAACAGTCCGATACAGTCGTTTGTTACTATATTTGTTTTTGTAGTGTATGTGTTTTATGATGAGATTCACAAAACGAAAGTTGTACCTATCCTTGGCTCTTATATTTTCAACCGGAGATGAGTCTTGAAGTATAAGACATTTGTGGGTAAAGGAGTGGCTTTCGAAAACAGGGGAGCTGTCACATATCAATTCAATTCGGAAGTTAGGAAAACTCTTGTTCAGAAGATTTGAAAAAATATTGAGAATGAATGATGTATGTTACCAGTAGTTGCTAATTGGTCGAACTATACAATCAGAAAAGATACTGAAATATGACAGGCTATAGCGCTGAAAAGGACTGATAGTTCTTTAAGATATTTGGCCACTGGGCGTACATTGGAAGATTTAAAATTTTCTGAAGTTATTTTTCCCCAAGCTTGTAACGATATATCTGTTACATTTCCTTAGATGATATGCTCAGAGATACAAAATGATTAAGAGTAGCTCAAGTAATCTTAGCGCCATCTAACGCAACAGTTATAGAGTCAGTGCGAGAAAACGTGAAGATTTGTCAGGACGATCTAGTATTAAAGAATGCAACGTGCGATCCTCAGCTTTAGCGATCTTCCTTTGATCGAGAGATCGTGTGTTCATATATATATATATATATATATATATATATATATATATATATATATATGATCGCTTCACCTAGGTCAAAAGCAAAGAAATCACAGCTCTGTACTAATTGTCACCAAATCAGAAACTGTACAAAAATAAATCCCCAAGACCATGAAAAATATACAGTAATCAACTATATCGCATACTTCTTGTGATTGACACCAAAAATATATCCAAATGCAGTGTAGTAATACCATGATATTTGAGAAACCCTCTCAAACCCCAATGAACCCCTGTCAGAGAAAGCAATCAAAACAGATGAGACTGAACACCAATATCTTGATTCAATTCGATATATTACATGTGATATTTATAATTCCACCTGAACTCATTTGAAAAATAAATATGGTACTGCACTGGAATCAATTATCTGTTTGACCAAAATAAATCTAATCGCTGTTATGAAAGCTATTGATGAATGAGATAACGGACTTCATGAAAAATATCCCACGTTCTCGCTAGAAAATATTTCAACATGACATGTATTATGTGGTCAAAAATATGTCTGAATACCTCGATATCACACTTAACTCACTGCTTTGAATCACTTCGCAGAAGAAGGAAGATGATATTTAATCCATGGAGTTTGGAATTTTCTTTCATCCTATAGAAAACTTAATGAAGAAGTATTTGTCGATTGGTCAAAGATAATTCTTATACATTTTCTCTGAATATCATTGCAATTGAAGTCATTTTCGATATCAAATTCTTCAAATTAATTCTAATTGATTTCTATTCTTTGTAAAACATAGTCTTGGCTGAGCAATATAGAACACCTCTTTTCTTTATATAGAGCAAAGATCTTTTGTCTATGTCAAAATTTATCTTGAATCTGCAATTTCAGCATTGAATTTCAATGACAATTCTCAGCACAGGCTGATTTGTATGTTCAAATATTTCAAGCAATAATTCTTGATGAGATTACATCATCTGTAACAACTGTACGTTGAAGAATGTATTGAGAGATTCCAACTTCCAAGAAATTGAATGATCAGTAGAAACAAATTCTTAACACCAACAATATTGCTTTTCATGTTGTATTGCTGAGAACAATAATTCCATGGACAAGAAGCTGATGCTTGTCTATTTCCACCTGATCGGTCGCCCAGCAGCTATTGGTACCCCCTGATTGTGAGCCATACGACTACGCTAAAACCAGCTACGAGCTACACTACACTCAATCAGAGATACATCGTCGTCGATAAATCCGACAGGTTCAGCAACCCTGAGCAATACTCTTTGGAAACTCAAAATTGTCATACAGCAGAACTTTTGTATATATTTGTTATACAACAGAAACTCTTGTATATATTTGTAATATAAATTTGGTATTTGTTTTATTATTGTAGTGATTTACAGAAGGAATCATTATTTGATTAGCAATTATTAGTGGCTAGGGAGTTTGAATTTTTATTCTAATTGAACGAAACATTCTGGCGTCCACTCAAATTTACAATTTTTTGAAACCTTTACTTGAAACATAAATTAATTTGAAACTAGCAAGGTGGTCCAAAGAACTCCACACCGCAATAGCCTGGGCATTATTTCACAATAATTAACTTGTTACAAGCTTTAGGTGTTATAATTACTGAAACGGGCCAAGCTATATACACTGCTTCAAAGAAGACATTGTTATACCATAAAGTGGGTTTATAAACCCTACTGGTAGATGAACCGTTTCTTGTTTACTTTTTCAAGTTCGAAACGCAGATCGTAGGTGATTCATTTTCTTTTCAACTGTTTTGACATTTGCAGATAATTTTTTTTTGTTAAGTTCAAGCAACTCGCTGTGGCCACTCTCTTTTAATTTTCTATCTGAGTATGATCTTGACTTGATCTTCCATAGAGCGAGATGTTGATGATATATTTCAATAAAGTTTTGAATCAATTCCTCCAAATTTGCCTAATTTACAATTTTTTTCTTTACGAATATATACAGTTTTCAAGCAAGTTTAAGCGAGTGTGGATCCCATCGTGCCGGTTAACTGATTGTGTCGGCGTAAAAATGGACGAAGGTTTGATCGCCGGCCAGATCGACAGTCGATGGCCAACAAGCCGCCGGTAAGTGAGTGGGAACCTCAACACACACACACTAGTTGAATCACATAAACTAATCCAACATGAAACAGTCAACACTTAGAATTATGTTAATATGCTTTTCTGGGTCCATGCTCCCGGTCATAAGATTTTGCACACTTATAATAATGAAGAAAAATGTTCCCAAAACTTTAAATTCCAAACCATTCCGGAACATTTTCAAATGAGTTATTTTACAGCTGAGTTTTTGGAAGCCAAAAATTATAAAAGAGATATTTTGGCAACACAGCTTATGTGCGTATCCTCGATTTCGATGCTGAATTGATGAAGTACCCAGTGTTATAGAAGCGTTTTAAACTAGGCGAGGTTTTGAACATCTCAAAAATCCTTGCGGTGATGATTGATAGCAGCGATAAAGGTACATAATTGAAGACCGATGTCAGTAAAAATCAGGTAAGCGAGAAAGGTTTACTTTTGCGGTTTTGTTTCAATTAAACCCAGTATCACCAGTAACTTAATTCTTTCCTCATTTTCAAGTTTTGGATATTGATAATGCTGTTTGTGATCTACAAGTGCGTAACACAAAAAAGCACCATCAGTTCAAAAGTTTTTCAAAAAATCCTGCATGCTTACAGCACCGTTCTATACTTAAGGTACAGAGACGAAAAACAACAGAAGTCAAGCATTAATTTATCAATTGGGATGGACATGCGAACGTACATTTTTCAAATAACTATGTTCATTACAATGCTGACTCTTAAACATTATTAGAAAAAATATATTTGTTTTAGTAAGTAAGTGCCTTCCGAAGTAACAAGCGAACACCATTAGAAAATCTATGAGCATTTTTCCAAGTACATACTCAATTTACCAAAACAAAACCAACTCGAGTTTTTTCGAAAAAATCTGCGGGAACCTACCTACCAAGGTAAAAGAAAACATTATTGAAAAAATTGTACTTTTTTACGAGGCTGATTGAAAATGAGCATACAAATATACTATAGTCCATCCAATATCAATTGCAGAAGCTGTTTCTATAGGGAGCAAATAAAACTCACTTCGCTAACACGAGCGTATATGCGAAGAAACGGAACGAAAAATGATCTGTACTACTTGAATACAGTCTCCGTCAGCACAAAGAGCCCGCTGGTCAACGTGGACTTGAGTGACTGCTGTCTGTTCTACAACCGATTCGTCTGGGCCAATCAAGTCGGACATCAATGCTTGCAGGTGTGTCTATACGATGGGAGGTCATTAATCTCGCGTTATATTTGTGTTTTAATAGCACTGAAAGATAAAAAAACCAGTAGCGTCTGTGGTCTTGGTGTGTGCCGATCGAAATACGTTTTAGGATATTAAAATATCTGAATAAAATTAGTTATCTCCGCCACTGCTGCTCACAGAATTTCGCGGCAGGACTTTTTCATGCTTCTGCAATTGATATTGGGAAAACTATACTTACTTCACTAAATCAAAGCAAAACACAAACTTATCAAACTGGTCTAGCAACATCCCGGTCATTTAAATCATTTGCCATATCTGTAGACGAGTAACGAATGCCTGGTCCATGCCTTCAGTATGACAAAAACCATATTACAGAGCAGAAATGTCCACACATTCCTAATACTCGTGCAACTGATTAGCAGAGACATGCCCACCCAGTTATTGCGATTACTCCAATTAGTTTGCTATTATATTCGCTAAAGCATTTTCTTTCGTTAGCAGCTTGAAACCGTGAAGGTATTGAAGCTCTTATCGGGAGTAATACCATGAGTGCTCCCAATACTATCGATGGTAATTCTGTCAGAAATCAACGAGATCAAATTGCTTGGTCACCTCAAAGCAATTTGATCGAGTTCAAGATTTCTGACAGAATTTTCGATAGTATTGTGAGCACGAATTGTATTTATTGAGACAATTTCATGGATCAATTCCCAAAGTGTTGTCCTAATTCGTTCATTATCGTGATTTGATGACTGATAATGCGTGTATGATTGACATTTATGTTATGCAGGTAACAAGATGTTGTTCTATTCAGATTCATGGTTGCCATGATGACGTGGTCTTACCGGATGAAAAGGAAAGCGTACTATCGAGGCACACCATCCTGATTGGCGCTAATATCGCGGAAGATGAGATTTTCATATATGTTGTGAAATTATCAGATCAGTATAATTATCATTCTCGGCATTAGGTTGACGATGTTATCTCACCAAATAGTTCTGTTGTTCATATGAGATGACGTATAACTGTATGACAGTGTTAAGTCCTTAATTTCATCTTCTGATAAAAGAGGAAAGCCTTCAACTCAATGAATCCGTCTACCAGCGGTCGATCAATTATTCCTTGAATTAGGCGTTCATCCCTAATTCTGTCTAGTGAATGATTAGGGAGATCCAAACATTCCAAAACCATGTCACAGAATGTGTCATCTTTAGGCCCACTCTCATTTATAGGCATAAAAAACGCATTGGACAAAGCACATATTACTTTAAAAATATTTCCAAATGTTCCATAACCCTCAAATGTTTGGTACAACATTTCTCAAAAACCGAAACTTATGTTGACGTCTTCCAAAAACCGCTTCAACTACCCATCTGAGCATCGTAACAAGTCTTGATTCATTTTCTTGCTGAGTAGTCAGGCATGAAAACTTTCAGTCCCAGATTTTGGCAAAAGTGCGATAACCCCGATCGTATACAATGTTGTCACCTTCTTGAATAAATGTAAAAATTCCATTCTCGTAAACAGCCATGGCGTTGAATATCGACAAATCATTGTTTCTAGCTTCTGAAGCATGCGGGCCAGTAACATCAATAATATATCCGACTGGTGCTGCCAAAACCGAGAATTCAACTAAATTTGAACGTTTTGGCAAATAATATGTCTTTCGCTGAGGAAGATCATCTTTATGGTACAAGTATGTGGCATCAACAAGAGCTACCAATGAATCAGGGTTAACGTGACACAAGCGATTTGAAGTAGTAGTACTGTGATGCAGTAAATTTTCCGAGTTATGTATTGATAACCAAGATGAATGAGAACAAAGTGAACTGTAAGTGAATCAAGAATATCGTGGAATATTTTGCTAACATTGCTGCTTTGGTTTCATGCCAAATATCATGCTTGAAACTTTTTGAGTTGGATCAATTCTCAGTTTTATAAGAAAAATAGCTACTTACGCCATTTTGTTATTTTAATTTTTCTTCTAGGTGTTAAGTTATTACAGTTACCTACAACTGTTGCGAACTGTGCTGTACTTAATCTGGTTGAGCACTTGCAATCGTCGTCATTCATATTTCCATTATTAAAATCAAATATCTTGCAGTATTCTTCTAGAGCTACTACGCCGTCAGTGTGCAGATCAATTAACCCATTAAGGACGGAGTTTATTTTTTTTTTAAACAATTTTTTTTTGTCTTTCCTTCATTTGGTGGGTATTAAGAAATGGGAATTGGTAAGAAAAAATTTTAATTTTCTTTTATTTTATAAGAAACACCGTGTTGCAAAAACGCATCGCCAGTCCTTAGGAGTATCAAATTAATCTTAACCAAGCAAACTGTTTAAAATCTACTATGAAAGTCAACATTACATTTTTTGCTCATTCCAACGTGACATTTCATACAGTATGTTCGTGTAATAGATGTACACATGTCTCCAGCACACCGCCATCGTTTGTTATTTGCAATAGAGTCTAAAATGTGACCTGCATTGTCATAACGAATATCGTCACTAACTCTTGATGAGGAATGACTTGACGCCCTCGATGATGGACGACCTCCTTGACGTGGAAGAATTTGATTCTTAGTTAGGTAACTTTTCACAATTTCCCTCCTGAACTGCAATAAAGTGAATTTGTTACCTGCGCGTTTATGTAAAATCCATGCATTTTGTATTGTAGTATCTAGCAGCCAAGTGAATAGATTCCACCACCATTTTTTTTCTCCAATGCTGATCCGATGCCTTGAGGTATTTTCATTCATTAGATTTGTACCTCCCATTGATGAGTTATATCAACATCTCAGTAGGAGTGAGCCGTTTGAAGTTTTCATAGTTATTTTATGGAAATTGCTATTCATTGCAAACTATGTCACCATTTATCCAAGAAATGTTGCTGTAATCAATTTTTTCTACGGAGTTAACAGACTGTGGTTTTTCCTGGGATTCCTCTAGAGCTTCGGGAATGATTCCATTATCATCTGTATTGTCTTGTTGATAAATGCTTATGTCGGCTGCAGCTCGCAACTGATTTGCAGACAAATTATCAACAAGACCACCCCCGTCTTCATCTGCAGAGTCTTCATCCGTCAGCTCGGCCGGTTCTGGGGGTTCAATATAGATATCACCAACGTCTAACTCATCTGCGTAAGCCACTTGCAGAGCCTCTTCGAGTGTAAGTCCACCACTAGAAATAAATATATATAAATTTGAAAAAGCAGTAGTCTTAAGGACTGGCGTTGCATTTTCGCAACGTTCTAAATTACGCAACAAAGTCACATGACTATATTTATTTTGAAGTTTTTAAATGGTCACTGATAAATAACTACATCAATTTACTATTGAATCTGAATAAAAAATAAATAACTCCTATTATAAACTATGGAAAAATACTACTTACACTAACTTGAAGTCCATATCGAGATGACAAATTTATAAACACTAACACAAAACAATAAACTGTTCGAGACAAGCCTTAGTTCTAGACTTAACATTTATACAAACCTATAAGTGGTGCATTTACCACCTACACTGTTGCCGTTTTCCAAAAAAATATTGATATATTAGGTAACAATATTCCTTTGAAATATTACAGTTATGCGTTGCGTTTTCGCAACTCTAGTCGTTAATGGGTTTTAAACAATCATTGTCACCACATGTAAACTGCCTAGGAGCAGCTCGTAATCGCATTAGAGCAACAGTTTTTTCAGAAAAATATCCATTTTCAAAATGTTCTCCAAGTTGAAAAATATCCGGCTTTGAATCCATAACTTCAGAAGGTCTTCTCCTAAAATACGCTGCACGCACACAAACAAACTCTTTGATTAGTTGGCAGTTTGACCGGAACATTTCTAATGTTTTCGCCATGTCTACCTCATCACTGTTCTCATTTTCAATAGGAATGGAATCTTGTTGGATGTTAGATTGTCTTATTTCGTCACCTTAAGAATGAAATACGAACAAGAATTATAATGTTGCTACTATAAACATTGTTTTACTTCAACCTTGTCCCGCATAGCATGGTGCAAATGCGGGAGTTTTTTCCTAGTCATTTTCTCTGCGAGCTCGCATATTCAGTAGAAACTGCCGATATGTTTCATTATTTGCTGATTTTGTAGTACTTCTTTTATCCCATCGCACCCAAAACACTTTATTGGGGCAATGTCAAATTAACAGAAGATATAAAATTGTAAAAATGGAAAGATATACTAAATACTACCGAAGATATATAAACGAATTGAAAAGAAAACAGAGCACACTTTTTTTGTTATCATGAAAAATAAAATGTCAATTCTGCGCTACAAAAGATAAACGTTCAACGTCATTTTTGATTCAAAGAATTAGAATAGCAATTCAAAGGGGTAATGCTTCTTCTGTTATGGGTACAATTCCTCCATCACATCCACTGGATGAATTATTTTATCGTCCGAATTCTCCTACGAGTTACATATCAGTTATCAAAGATAATCACTCAGTACTTTCCAAAAAATCAATATCAGTTTCTCTATCACCTTCTTTGAATTACAGGAACAATGAACCTATGGATTCTTCGTTGAACATGAGTGAGCATGCCATACCAACAAGAGACTCCATTTCTACATTTGGCCTAAGAGGATTGAATACCTGTTTCATGAATAGCATGATCCAGTGTCCCTCGAACACCAAGGTTTTGTTGGAATTTTTCAAGAATGGTTTTTGTATGGAGGATTTAAATACTACTACATCAAGAATGAAAGGAAATTTAGTGAAATCTTTTATATCTTTGATGAAAAATATCTGGAGTCCTGATTCTTCTCGAAAAATGGTTGATACTTCACATTTCGTCCGTCTTTTCAGAAATTTTGCTCCTTCCTTCGATCATAACGTCCCAGCGGATTCGGAAGAATTTCTAAGATACCTTCTGGTAGGTTCACATGAAGAAACAAGGCGAGTGCAGAGATTCATCCATCACCAAACGATTTTGTTATCACGAATGATAATCAGAAAACTTCCATTTCTTGGACAAGATATCTGTCTACTCATAATTCCAAAATTGTGGATACATTTGCCGGTCAGCTGAAGTCTATATTGAGATGTACTTTTTGTAATTACTGCTCCGTTACTTTTGACCCTTTCTGGGTACTTTCAATCCCTATTCCAGACTTACCAAACGAAGTCGTGAATTCAACACAATGTATTGAACTGCTGACAGAAGAGGAGACTTTGATTAACGATGCGAGCCCATACTGTTCAACTTGTGGAATGAAAAGGGAATTCAAAAAGATGATTCGTATACAAACATTTCCAAAAATTTTAGTTATACATATAAAACGTGTTTCTTCGACTGATGGCAGTAAATTGGACAATGTGAATAATTTTCTCAAACAAAATTTGAATTTGGACCAATATTCTGCTCAGGATGGAATGAATACTCTTTATAATATCTACGCCATATCTAATCATAGCGGCAGCATTTCCAATGGACACTATACTGCATATTGCAAACACCCTTATTCTAATTGTTGGCACCTCTTCGATGACTGCCGTGTATTTTCCAAGATTGATTCTCTCAGCTCCCAGGGAGCATGTGTCCTTTTCTATGAGAAAGTTGATGATCTGATTTCTGATGGTGTTGTGGGTTTTTCCGGGTTTTCCTCCAACTGAAACAGCAAACGCGCCATCACCTCTAGTCCCGGGCTTTAATCAAGATTTTCATCTTGATATTATTTTAAATTTAAAACTTTGCTTTTGTATTTTTCAATTCTGAATAAAGTTAGGTTTAATTATTGATAATAAAAAAAAAGCAATGTTGCCCTTTGCATTTTTTGACAATAATTGATAAGAACTTATATAACATATAATGACTTGATCTACATTAAAAAAAAAAACAAAGTGTACTACCACATTACTCATTTCTATGCATAGTTTTTTTTTCAGGAACCGCCCAAAACACATTCTTGTTTACTATCTTTCGTAGTTCATCAAATGTAGTTATTTCAAAATGTTTTCATTGCAACAAAAATATAATCGTAATTTGGAAAACGAAAAAAACTAGTGAATAAAAAGGTAATAAATGATAAGAATAAAGTCATTTATAAAAAATTAAGTTTAATGTAAATGAATAAATAAACTTTTTCTACACTAGCTATTCGTTAAGGTTATATAGTTATCATGAATAGTTAGTGGAGAGCACCCCGAAGGAGGAGGGCTCTTTTACCAAAATATAAAATTAATCGAATGCAGTTCTTTACTAACAACATGCTTGAACGGAAAATCATCAGGTTTATTTTGATGCACGAGTGTAATTCGTTAGAATATTTCCGGAGTTAAAAGAATAAATAATAGTTTAAAGAAACTAAAAAACACGCTTCTATAGAAAACCAGACTGAAAAAATAGAAAATAAGAAAAAAAATATTTCATTCAAAAAAAAGCGTGGGGTGCATGGTATCGCCTTGGCCAACAATTATTTGTGATCTGAGACATTTCTTTATTGCCCTAGGTGTGTAATGTACTATATAATTATTGATACCATGCACCCCACGCTTTTTTTTTAAATAAGATAAATTTTTTTCTTATTTTTTATTTTATCAGTCTGGTTTTCTATAAAAGCGTGTTTTTTATTTTGTTTAAACTATTATTCATTTCCTACTTTTTGGTGTGGTTTATTTATAAAAGCGTGTTTTTTTATTTTTTTTTAAACTATTATTTTTTTATTTTTTTGCAAATTAAAAAATGAAAGAATCTCATCAAATTAGGTAATTATAATCACCGACCCCAAAAACCCCCACATTCCAATTTTGAATAGAATCAGACCATAATAAAATCCTTTTCTAAATAATTTCAAAAGAATATAATTTCGACCCCAAAAACCCCCACATCCAATTTTGAATAGAATCAGACCATAATCACAAAACTCGGCCGCCATTTAAAGCCGCCATCTTGAATTTTTCAATTTCCACAAAAGAATCATAATATTCGACCCCAAAAACCCCTCCATACCAATTTTGAATAGAATCAGACCATAATCACGAAACTCGTCCACCATTTTGGAGCCGCCATCTTGAATTTCTCCAATTCTGAAGAATCATAATCTCCGACCACAAAACCCTCAGATACTAATTTTGACGCGGATCGGACCATAATCACAAAACTCGTATGCCATATTGGAGCCGCCATTTTGTTTTTTTTCACACAAAAATTTCTTACTGCATTTTCACCGGAATTATGTACACATGCCAAATTTCAAATCATTCGGAGGTCTGGAAGTGGGTCAAAATCGCGCCCAAAGGAGTCGGTTACAAACAAACAAACATACAAGTGAAGCTTATATGGAGCGTGTAAAGAAGGTATGTGCTGAGTTTGAAAAAAATTCAATTTTTATGTATGACAAGATGACAAATGCACATTTCAACAATCGTTACTATAGATACGGACCTATAGGGACATTTTTGATACCTACCGGGCAATTATCGATGAATATGTCTCGCTTCATGAATATGTCCCGCTTCATATGGGATAATGTCGCTGTAATTATTCGAAAATGTCCTGCTTCATATGGGGTTTTTAATGTAGGATGGAAATATTCATTGGAAAACCCACTTGACAGCATGTTAAAAACAGCGTTTTTCTTAATTGGAAACCATATTATATTGGGATGGATACATTTGAATTTCGCTATGAAAATATATCGACTATGTGAATGATATAGTTTACCAAACATTAACTTGAGGCCAGAATGAATAATTGTCATCCTAATAATTTTATTAATGCCAAAATTATTATTGATGCTTCAAAATTCATTTTTATATTTTATTTAACAAGGCATAGAACTGAGAATCTCCTCTTCATTTCTCAACATCCATACAAATTATATGTCGATCCCGTCATCACGCAGTTAATGATTTATTGAGGCGATTATTAACAACGGCCAATATTCCATGGCTCTCAGAGCCTACAGGTGTCAGCAGAGACGATGACAACGGCCCTGACGGCATGACACTTATCCCATTGGAGTTTGGTAAACCTGCTGTTTGGAATTTCACTTATGTTGACACGGTTGCAACATCAATCTCAATTGCTTCCTCTGAGCACACCCGCAATCAATGGGGAGAAAATTAAAAGCAGAAAATACCAAAATTTGCAACAACTTTAATTTTTGTATCCTGTTGCCGTTGAATGCTTTGGAATCCGTTGAAGAAATAGAAAGACGTATAACAATAGTGACCAGTGAGCAACCCCATTTTTATTCCAAAGAATTGGCATTGCAATCCAGAGGGGTGATGCTGCTTCTGTATTGAGAACTATTGCTTCATCTCGGCAATTGAATGAACTGTTTTTAAATCCTCAAAGGTCAGTTTCTTCTGAGGAAAGGTCATATGAATCGCTTGGGCAGTTTTTGATGATGAATAGTCAAATACAACACGATCTTCTATATCTCCATCTAATTCTCTATCAAACAGCCTCAACTCCCTATCACATCAATCCAGGGCTAGCGAAATCTTTGTATTGGAAAGCGAAATCTTTGTATTGGAGAGCGCAGTTCAATCAAGTTTTTAGAACACTAAAACGTCAAAATTCCTGGTCGCAATAGTCTGAAAAAGATTGGAAATACTTGTTTCATGAAGAGCTTCGTTCAATGTTCATCGAACAACAGATGGTTACTCGAGTATCTGAGAAAACACGAGTATATGAGGGATATCAACACAAGCATATCAAGTGTGAAGGGAGCTTTGATGAAAGGTTTTGCGGTAGTGATAAAATAACTTTGGTTGGAAGATTCGTCTGATAGGGTGGTGAATATTGTTTCTTTGAGAAGCCAGATACAAAGATTTATCCCTCATTCCATGAGGTTCGCTCAACAGGACGCCCAAGAATTTCTAAGATATTCATTGGAGGGTCTTTATGAAGATTTGAACAGAGTGACAGAAAAGCCCAAACTCATCTTGATAGAAATTGATGAAAAATTGAGCGACCATGAAAAGTCTTGGTCAGACCTTTTCTGGGACCCTTCACCTCATATTCCACAGAGAACTGACCAGCTCAGTCCGTCATAATGTTTAGACTCTTTCACTAGGAAAGTTACTTTGGGCGACGAAGAGAAATCAACTTGTTGTAAATGTAAGGAAAGGATGAAATGCACAAATACATTATCTATACATACATTTCCCAAAATATTGGTTATTCACTCAATTGAAACGATTTTCGACGATGGAGAGATTCAGGGAAAAATTGACTTTCCTCTAGAAGGATTAAATATGAGAAATTACGCAGCAGATGATTTAGCTCCATGTCGCTACAACTTCTCTGCTATACCCAACCATAGTGGAACTACCTATCCTACTACACCACCATCATGCAACAACATGGTACAAGTACAATGACTCCAGAGTTTTACTGATATTATACCTTTGCCACAGATCTTAGAGACTCATTATAAATGATAATCCAATACCGTTATCGGGGACCATTGTTCGAAGTGCAAACTGCCATAGAAATGGGGCTGAGGATTCCAAGTACGGATTTGAAAATACGTAAATTATCTCTTTTATTCCATTCAAATGTGCAAATTGAAATTTGTCCACGTAATTTCATAGTTATGACTAATTTGATTGATTTTTTACCTTTTTATACTAGATTTGGATTATGTTATGAACTAATTTTCTTATAATAATCAGGACAAGCCGTCAACTAAACATATCATCTTGCCTGTAAATTTCAATGTATCGAGTAGGTACGTCCCTGCTAGTGGTCAGTCGAGCGCTTAGCCTTGTCAGTAATGAATAATAATGGATCTCTAAGAAGTATTGCAGTACTATACCTGAATCCCTTATAAGTGGAGAAGCTTTCGTCCTCTTCTATGAGCAAGAAGGCAACAAATAACACTTTTAGTTTGTAATCCTCAACCAGGTGTTTGCTTTTATATTTACAGAAACATCATTATGTATATTCTCAAAATAAATATTACCCAGTTATTTCCGAACTCAATGACAAGACTCATGGATTATTTACCAGAAAACGCCAGGGATCCCGAGTTTAGATGATGTAAGTTAATTTTCAAATTATTTTTTCAATATTTATTTCAACTTTCCGTAAAATATCCATTAATTCATTTTTGTTTCAATATTTTTCGTTAATACATCAATATTGTATATTTTAGGAAGGAATTTCCTGGATGTTATATTTAATTTCGGAATATACATATAACTGGTTAGCGAAAAAGACTATCATGACAGAGTTTCGTGACACTTAAACTATTTTTCCATGAGAAAAATACTGGAGAATAGTTGCATATACATATGTAAATGTATCATTGGATGAAGTGACACTGAATAAATATTTATATATATATTGTGAACTTGTTTGTAAACTTGACTTCTCCTCCGAATATATCCGACCCATACAAGCAAACGTCACATCCACCCGCATCAAAACATCCATTCACAACCAGATGAAAGCAATACACTCGTTCCAAAATAATAAAAGAAGCATGTTATATATATATATATATATATATATATATATATATATATATATATATATATATATTCGTATTTTTCTTCAACTAAAACTGTTCTACATGAAACATTCTGCCAAGGTATGTTACCTGTTGAGTTACTGATTTCACAAAATAACATTATGCATTCTCTCCAGAAATAAATTCCCAAGAAAATGTCAGCCATGAAAAATAACAAAAAAATAAAGAATTGAAAATGTCCCCGGCCGGGGACGAAACGTATTTTATTGACAAATAGACTTTTATTACTACACGAATCCAATAACCTGAGAAACTCCTCAAAATATATATATATATATATATATATATATATATATATATATATATATATATATATATTTTTACTTCCGTTATATTGGAGTAATTTTTTTGTAAAATTGTATTCTTATGGAAAGGATGTTGAATTCGAAAGATATTGTTTTCAATTCATCTCCATTTTATATGAAAATGAGTTTTGAAAATTGGAAAATTGTATTGGATGTGGAAATCATGATCAGTTCAGTTAGAAAACAATTTGTCAATCAAATTTTGTCTTTTAATGAAATTTATGTATATAAGCAGCAGTAGTCCACCAATTCGCATGCAGCCAATAGTGCTTTCAAGAATTAATGACCGCGTTATGACTTATTTGAATTTCGGAGATTCGTCCGATGACTGATCACGTTTTTCCAAAACTTTCCCTCCATGAATTGTGTAAACTTCCCAATATAAAACATCTGCTACTGTATTTATTTTTAATTTTGATACTGAATCGATTGATTCAATTATGATTACCATGTTCAAGAGTTTTCTTTCAACTTTCATATTTAATTTTTCACACAAAAGTATGAGCAAAAAACAAAAATTTCCCTTCTAATTCAAGTCAATTTAATTTGTAATTCTCATTCAATGTGTTTTTTCAAATACTATTCACCAATGATGTTCTGAAATACCAGACAGAAAATAATAAACAATCCATTCGATCTACGAAGCAGAGCAAATTGCCCACTGCATATCGTGCTGGGAAAGTACAGATACCATCTACAGTTCGGTTTAGCCGATAATACCGCAACTGTCGTGCATTTTGACCCACATGGACGGTTTCTTAATTGTTTCACATGTTTTATAACCACACTAAACTACCCCTAACTGCTTCGTTCAGATTATACCTATGAATATGTCTTCTGCATGGCCTACTCCACAATTCCATGTGAATCCATTTAGAAAGGGAGGCAAATAAGCATCGATACATGTTTTCTATAATTAAATGTAGTTGATAATTTGGGAAAATTGTCTATTTATATTTTGTTTTTCTGGGAATTTCCACCCTGATTCCATTTACAATGTTATTCACATTTGATTCAACGGAAATCGGTTCAAAGATCTTGTAGATATCCAAAGTTTTCATTCTGGAATGAGCGCATCAATTACTATACTATTTTCATTCTGCACGATGTTATTATTTCACGAAGGGTCTGATTTGTTCGAATAAACAGGAATTGTTACTGTTTTCACAAGCATTTATTTACTTTCGCCTGTGCCGATGTGTGTAATCAAATTTTACAAGTTGAATTTGACCCACTTTTAGTTGTCCGATTAACTAGAAATTTGGCAGGTGTTCATGGGATTTCTGTTAGAGAATAAAACATAATGTCGGCTCCGAAATGGCGGACGAGATTTGTGTTCATGGTCCGATTAGATTCAAAATTGGTATGTGGGGATTTTCAGGGTCGAAAATTATGGATTTTTTGTCAAAATTCGTAAAATAAAAATGGCGCTTCCAAGATGGCCGACGATTTCTCTGATCATGGTCCGATTCTATTCAAAATTAGTATATGGGGGTTTTCGGGGTCGGATATTATGATTTTTTTGTCAAAATTCATAAATTCAAATTGGCGGCTCCAAGATGGTGGAGGAGTTTTGTAATTATGGTCCGATTCGATTCAAAATTAGTATATGGGGGTTTTCGGGGTCGGATATTATTAATTTTTCTGTCAAAATTCATAAAATCAGAATGGCGGCTCCAACATGGCCGACGATTTATGGTCCGATTCTATTAAAAATTGGTTTGTGAAACTTTTCGGGGTCGGAGATTATGAATTTTTGTCAAAATTATTGGTTCGAAATGGCGGCTCCATGATGGCGAAGAGTTTTGTACTCATGGTCCGATTCGATTCAAAATTGGTATGTGGGGGTTTTCGGGGTCAAAGATTATGAATCTTCTGTCAAAATTCACGATATCTGTGATTATGGTCCGATTCTATTAAAAATTGGTATGTAGAGGTTTTCGGGGTCGGAGATTTCTCAGAATTCATAAATTCGTTTCGTAAATAAGGTCCGATTCTATTCAAAATCAGTGTCTGTGGGTCTTTGGGTTGGAGATCATGAATTTATTGTAAATATTTGTAAATTCGACATGGCGGCTCCAAGATGGCCGACGATATCTGTGATCATGGTCCGATTCTATTCAAAATTGGTATGTGGGGGTTTTAGGGGTCGGAGATTATATTTTTTGTCAAAAATCATAAATTCAAGATGGTCGCTTTAAGATGGCAAACGAGTTCTGTATTTAGGGTACGATTCGATTCAAAATTGGTATGTGGGGGGTTTTTGTGGTCGAAAGTTATAAATTTTTTGTCAAAAATAATAAAATTAAAATGGTGGCTCCAATAAGGGGGACGATCTCTGTGATTATGGTCTGATTTTTTTTTAAATTGGTATGTGGGGGTTTCCGGGGTCGGAGATTATGGAATTTTTGTCAAAATTCATAAATCCAAGATGGCGGACGATTTTTGTAATTATGGTCCGATTCTATTAAAAATTGCCATGTGAGGGTTTTCGGGGTCGTAGATCATGAATTTATTGTAAAAATTTTCGAATACAAGGTGGCGAATTCAACATGGTGGACGAGTTTTGTGATTATGGATCGTTTCTAATCAAAATTGATATGTCGGGGTTTTTGGGATCGGAAATTATGAATTTAGTACGAGATTATTGAGTTTTTGTCAAAATTCAGAAATTTAAGATGGCAGCTCCAGGGTGGCGAATTAGTCAATCTTCAGATGATCCTCCCATTGAAGAACTAGATAGCTCGGAACATACTGGAAAAAAGTTTCATAATGACAATGTTTCAACAAAAATGCATACATTAAGGCGTACTTACTAAGAAGCACAAAATAAAATAATTGTTAAAAAATCTTTTTAATAACAAGCTTTTATTCAAATGCGCTAAAAAGTAAAACATAATTGCTTTCGCTGTAAGTAATTCCGTGAGTGATTCAAAAGTTCGTCGCGCAAAGTTCAGTTCGAAAACAGAAGCGACAGGCTTTTGAATCTATAACCTACTTCACACATACTTTTCAGCTCACTTGAATAAAAGCTTGTCTCTAAAAAGGTTTTTTATAAAAAAATTACAATTCGGTTCACCAAATTTTAATAAAACAACATTTCATCAGATGCTGAAAGAACTTAATATGAAATTTCGATCTCGAAAAATGAATAGGTTGCTTGTTGATGAGACCGAGATAGTTCTATGGAGGAGGAATAACAATCGTTTTCCGTTGAATTGAAGAATCCATCAGGTCAGAAGCAATATTTAAGGATTAGAAAGTAATCATTCACTCAATGCTCCAAAAACAGTCGAGCTGAATTTTTTTTAAATTTGCGTTGAAAATCACAAAGTATGTAGGTTAGGTAACATTTAACCAAGCAACGTCGAAACACGTCAAAATTAAAAGTAATATTTGCTTTCATTTTAGATAACCACGACTGTGCTGACGTCATCTCATTTTTTTAAGAAATCTCAATTTTTTTTATAATTCAAATAGTGACCAGGGATTTTGAGATCTGCAATATATATCACGATTTTCCTAAAGTAAATAGGTTTTGAGATTCAGGACGTTGAAATTCTAAAAATAAGTTCCAAGATATGATGTTTAATATTTAAGAACGAGAACAACATCAGTTATTCGAATGAAAAGTAGTTCAGATAAGGTGCTCAAATTGAGATCCTCCTCTTCTCGATAGTAAGCCAACCTTTGTATGAATTCCCTCAACACTTATTCATGGGTATCAGATCGAACATCTCTAGTTTTATTACGAATTCTGCCTTTGAGTTCATCAATATCGATGGGTCGATTGACGTCTACTCCTGATTTCTAATAACTTCCCAAATAATCCAGTCGAAAAAGGTCTGGCGACCTAGCAGGCCATTTGATAAACCCACTTTTCTCAATCCATTGGTTTGGAGATATCTCGTTCAAATAATCATGAACATTCGTAATACATTTCTGAACATTTTTTATAACTGTTTTTTCAGTAGAATGTTCGAATATGAAAATTGGACAGACGATTATGTTGCCAGGAATAACCGGCCATGCCTTTTCAGGAAAATGAGTATGGGCTTGCATCATTCGATGAGGATTTGTAGGTGTCCACTATCGACAGTTTTATCTATCCATGATGCTGTTTAGACAAAATGTGGCTACATCTGAGAAATTATATTCTCAGCAAAAACTGCATATTGTTGACACCGGTCCATCACCTCTTCGCAAAATTCTAATCTATGGTCAGTATCATATTCCTTCAATTCCTGAACAAATACATATGTGAACATATTTTATTAGTGTTCTTTCAGTAGAATCTGTCATACTTCTTCAGGGAATTGGGTATGGGCTTGCATTATTCTGTGAGGAATCGTAGGTGTCCAGTATCGACAGTTTCGTCTATCCATGGTGCCGTTTTGACAAAATGTGCTACATCTGAAAAAATTATGTTCTCAGCAAAAAATTGATGTTGGTTACACCGGTTCATCACCTCTTCTTCGCAAAATTCCAATCTATGGTCAGTATCACCTTCCTTCAGTTCCTGAACAAATCATGAACGTTCGTAACACATATCTGGAAATTTTTTATTTATGCTTTTTCAGTAGAATTCACGATTATTGAAAAATGTTGCCAGGAATAACCGGCCATACCTTATCAGGGAATTGAGTATGGGCTTGCATCATTCAGTGAGGATTTGTAGGTGCCCAGTATCGACAGTTTTATCTATCTATGATGCCTTTTAGACAAAATGTGGCTACATCTGAAAAAATTATGTTTTCAGCAAAAAATGGATGTTGGTTACACTGGTCCATCACCTCTTATCCCAATCTATGGCAAGTATCATCTTCCTTCAATTCATAAAAATGATATTTTTCAAGGGTGTCGTTTGTAATGTTATATACAATTGATTTATACAGAAAGGTGTACCAGCTCCGTTACACATGGAGAGGTATTAAGGCACTAGTACCTAGAAATAATCGAAGTGATAATGAAATATAAACAAAATTCATCTATATGAGATTCTAATGAAAACTGATTGTGAGAATGAACTGTCAAATATCTGAACAAAAAAGCAAATGATGATTTTCAAATAATATCTTTGAAGTAAGGGTATGGCACAGATTGTTTGATAGAGTGGCCTTTGACGGGGAAGAGGGTTGATCCTTTCATCCTGAGGACTCATTTTTCATCTTATGAGGAAAACATAGACTCCCAGAGGGTCAAAAGACCAATAATATTGGGACTAATAATTTTTTTACAGCTCCGTTACTAAGAATGGCTAAAGGAAGTTCCAACATTACTTTGGTATGTCCCTGACTATTTGGGTTGATATTAATTTCGGTCTAGCAATAAGTTTTATTCCTATTCGAGAAAATAGGTGTACATACCCAACGCTACTGGAAGTAACATTTTATTATACTTTTCCGTATAATAGAAGAGGTAGAAAATCTTCTCGGGTTGTTTTTGTTGAAGGAGTAAAAGAAGTTGAACCCGCAATGAGAAGAATCCTAGTATTTTTTTGTGAAAAGCAACATATCGTCAATCAGACTTCTGGTCCAGTTCAGGCAAGAAGAGCCGTTTGTATCACAGTTTTTATCCCAAAACGGCCAAAAAGAGCATCTTCTTTAGTAGGGCTCTCATTCCAATTTACCGAAAAAGTAAAAGATATAAATGGCAAATGGAGTTAGCATGGGGGCTTGTTCCTGCTTTGAGTTCCCAAGGCTCGTGTGTGATTATTTTGATTGCCAAGTTTAGTAAAGTGTGAACATTCTTCTCAGAAACACATATCCATGTACTCTTGGTGAATATTATCATTTGATCTCTTGCAGGTGTTTCATAGTGTGGAATCATTCACAAATTGGTCGCACAGTTCATTGTTACAACATGTTATCAGTTCTTTGAGTTCAGGGAAAACACCGAACGAAAACAACTGCCGAGTTTGTCCAGTGGCATGAGTTCAGGGAAAATGCCAAACTGAAGCCACTGTCGCGAAACATTACGTTATTTTAAATTGTGAACCTGAGTTAGTTTGCAGATGATAAAAATTATTACATAATAATAATTTTTCACCGTTGTTTGAGTTCAGGGAATAGCCAAATTCGAAAAACTGCCGCGATATATGAACAAGTCATATTTGTTCAATGAAATACGAGCAAAGTTTTCGAGTTACAAGATAAAATAACCGCGACACCGGGATTTTCAGAACATTTTCGATTGTCCGGTTCTTGAAGGTGATTCTGTAAACATCCGTATTCTCCATTCTGCAAATTATATGTAAATTTTTTATGAAAAAACTGTTACTCTGAGCCCTGTTGTTATGACTCCCTCCAGCTGAGTTCATGCTCAGTAAGAGCCAGAAACAACAAATTCATTCAATATCAGAGGGGCCTATCATAAGGGGCGGCGCAAAAGTTTAAAGTTGGGGTTATTGCGAACTTGAAGCTCCAGGAATAACTGAGTCGAACGTGGTAAGGGTAGATTCAGTTGCCATAACCTAGAGAAATAACTTCAGAGCCCTCCTCGTAACCGTTGTATCGGAGATATTTCAATACCGATTTACCCGCAACATATGTATCGAAATATTTTTGTGATTATACCGACTTGCCAGCAGTACGAATATTGTAAGGTATAGTATGCCCATTCAAGTTTGCCTGACCGACAACTATATTCTTAAAAAGAAATATATTTAAAACATTTTGTTACATTGCCATAACAAAATTTCAATAAACAAGTTGAATTAATACTTATTACACTCTGCTGTTACTGAGGGAAGCACCTTTCCAGTTCAGTCATATACATCATAGACACAGAAGAATTACGAAACGAAGTTTCAAAGGTAGTGTGAAGACAGCTCTGTGTGTCTGCTGGAGTGAAGACAGATTTTGTCGCCTGTCATTCTGTTCAAATAATAGCAATTGGTGTTCAGCATAAAATAATATAATTAAAGCCTACAGTCTTTTAAAGGATACAAAAACTGTCAAAATATCAGACCCCTGGACAAACCATATCTCCATCTGTTGCTATCCTAGTGCGTGGAATAAGTTGAGATAGGAAATATTTCCTGTATACTTTGGCATCACAAGTTCTAATCACAGATTTAGCCATAGCATTCCTGAGCCTAGAAAAGCGCGTTGCAATATAAATAAAAAAAAGGGCGGGGTTTAATTGATAATCCAGACCTATACCAACAATCCCTCCTACATATGTTTTGTTCCATATATTCATCTCACTAACACGTCATACACCAAAAAAAAAAGTAGTGGATAGGAAAGAACGAGAACCAAATTCAAGAAAACACCACAATAAGTTGAAAAACAAGAGTATAGGGGGTCTACATGAAGAAATTCAAACGAAGTAACCCCCCCAAGAATGAGCTGGTCAAATGCACCAATAGGAAGCAACGACTATAATATTGGAGAGAGAGGATGGATGGAATAATGGATTGTATAAAATCCATATTATTGCGATGACCACAAGGACTTCCCATAACTTCGTTTCGGAACTATTTGTCTGGAAAGGAGACCCTTGGCAAAAATGTCTTGGTTCATACACAGCCGCGAAAACTGGTTATTCATAAAATTATTAACTACAAATATTGATAATGAGGATAGTCTATATGAAGCCAAAACAATTGAACATCGATTTCTAAATGCGGGTTCTTATAAATAAATGCGCATGCTCTGAGATTAAATTATATTTTATCAATATGGAAAGTTGTTCATCGGGATCTAATATACTGTTATAGGAGATCAAACTGAAAAGAGGTAGATGGTAATATATATATATATTGGTGCATCCCTCACATATCCTAATTTTCTGTATTTCTGGTCTATTCTGCTTACAGTTGATTGTGAAGTAGGTTCACCATCTGGGTGCATCTCATGGAATAATCTGTAGACCTCTTGTTGAGTCCGCATCATATCGACAACACCAGTCATGAATAAAATTGCAATCCTCTCCCTTTCAGATAAAGGCATCTTCAAAAAACAGTTTTAATATGATAAATTCCGATCACATTTCACGTGAACGTACCTACTTTGAAGCGTTAACAATACTGAATTGAACTTTCAATGTTTATGACAGTTTTTAACGTCAAATGAAAAAACAAAGGGCAACAAATATCTTCAAACAATAAAAATATACGGTACTAGCCGGTGCCCGCGACTTCGCCCGCGTAGAATTTGTATTTTTTCTAGTTTTATTTATGTGATTCCATCTAGCTTCGAACATACATTTGTCAGTCGGATTTAAAGATTAAAAAATTATGGATTTTCTTACAAACTTTCATCCCCCTTCTCAGCAACTTAGGATTCAAATGTGCTCACCTACAGTGTCACAGAAACCCACATGCAAATTTTCACGGTCCTAGCCCGAGGAGTTTGGGGCTGTGTGTTGATACCTCAGTCAATTATTTTTTATGTATTTAGATAATCGAGGGGTTATATAAAATGTTGAAAATATACGGCGTGTTTTTTAAAAGTTATTACAGTACTTGAATAACAATACCTACGTAATTTCATTCAATTTTTCTATTACGTTTAATCTTCATATATTATTTTGTCAATAACTTATAATGGTATTGTTGCGCACCCTGCACCAATTTGACGCAATCCGTGAAACATTTTTGGGCTCACCCCAGCAAGGTAACTGAGGAAATAAAAAAAATGGACTAATAAAGAATTTATGAGTTACTTTATGGACGCACTGTATAAAACAAAAAACAAAAATTAAGGGAATATCAGAAAATATATACATGTTCGCAATGACTTAACCATTGAATGGGTGTATAGATAAAATAGATAGAGCAGATCACAGAAAAGGGTTGTTTTTTTAACATTAGAAAGCTCAATTCAAATTAGATCAAGTTAATTGATAAGTAAATTATATCAATTTAAAATAGAATATCTATGTATAACTGAAATATTACTAACCTATCGGAATCTTCCAAAGAAAGAAGATATGTAATCCATATTTGAGTATTTTACGGGTGTTTAATAGACTTGTATGTTTTCTGGTGGGGAATTAACCTTAGGTCTCAAAAATTGGTGAGATCTGTGTCCTACTGTCTTAAATGCAAATGGTCCTATGTATTTGTTTTTGAGTCTTGTAGTATGTGATGGTTGAGACTGGTAAGTTTTGTCTTTTCTCTATATAGATGCAATACAAGGATTTTGAAGAAAATTTGCCTTATGGCGAATATTTCGGAATCTCCATACAATTTTCCACTTATCCATGGCTTATTCAATAGTAGTTTTATGGATTTTCTCTGGATAATTAAGATATAATAAGAGGCTTTGTACAAGGTTGTAATATATGTTTTTTTTCTGTTTCGGATCCAGGATGTCTTCAAGTTGCCGAAACTTATTAATGATACATCTCAATTCTTTTACAAGGTATTTGATATGAAACTTTTATTTCGAGTGAGGGTCAATAATAACCCCCAGATACTTTTTATTTGTAGCTGAGTATATTTTGGAGGATTGTTTTTATTATTTTGGTTTGATACGGTGCTAATGCAGATCTGCTGTTGCAGAATGGTAGGGAGATTTTTCAAGTTCAGTGGTAATTGTTTGTAGTCAAACCAATCTTTAATTACAATCCTCCTCCATCGTTTGATCGTAGAGTTCAAGGTTTATACAAAAATTGAAGGATGTTTTTGTTTTCCAATAAAAATATGTCCCGTTTCTTCTCTGCCACATGATTCGTTATTTTGATTGATTGCAATTTCAGAATCAATAATAACATTCTGAAATCTACCTTCCCGACTTACCGCGCCATCGGGTTTTTTGTATAAACTTCACACTGAAATTATTCATTTTTCTTCAGAGTTTTAAAAACAATATTCCAATGTTTTCAAATAATTATATTTTATATTCACAGCCCATTTACCTATTATTATTGTTCATTTGCTCGTGTTCTCTTTTCTTTTCAAATTGGTAAAAAAAAAGTATCTGTCATGATTGGAATGTTTATGTTTGTATAATGTTTAATTTGGAGAATGATCTTCATTATTATCAAATTATCTGATTTTTGGGAAATGAGCTCATGGTTTCACATATTGTTTTATTTCAGCTATTTCATACTGATTATAGCACCGATGATCGTTAATTGTTTCTTTTGGTAGGATGTTGGCTCTCTTGTTACCAATGGGAAGCAACCCACGTCATTGTTATTTTTTCCTCATAGTAAAATTGGATTATTTGTGCATAATAAATGCGTGCCCTTGAGCAGATTCAGTATAATAAACAATTACTGATATAATAAAAAATCTCAATGCATTATATGCAAGGAGCTTGGTATAGATTGAATTTCAATTTGTGGAGTTTTTGGATTTCTTCTTCATTTAGTGCAAAAAATAAAATATTTGAAGAAAATTGCAAATATCTAATTCATTCGGGTATTCATTTATCCATATAAAAAGTATATTCCACTATTTCCCCAATATTAGTTAACTATGTGTTAGATGATCTAGTGGAAGATGTTTTAACTCTTATTCCTTTCAACATTCCGTTTCTTAAACGATATGTGGATGATTTGATCCTCTCTGTACCTTATGACAAAGTAGATGAAGCGTTATTCTACTTTAACAGCTACGATATTAATTTACAATTTAGCTCTGAGGTAGAAGTCAACCGAAGCATCCCTTATTTAGACATGAGAGTATGTAGAGGGTTTGACAATGTTCTTCGCACAAAATGGTATAGGAAACCAATATGTTCTAACAGATTCATAAGTTTCCATTCCTATCATGCTCCAAACATGAAAACAAATCTGGTAAAAGGTATGAAACACAGAGTAGTGTGCTTATCAAATCCAACTTTTCAAAAGGAATGTTTAAATGAATTAAAAAATATTCTGAAAGAAAATTCATATCCGATTAAATTTATTAATAAATTACTTTTCAGTACTGATCGTCAACCTAGCGTTACTATTATTGAACCTGGAAATGCAAATATAAACTTTGAACCTGTAACATTAAATTCTCCAATTATAAACTCAATTGTCCAACCTCAAGCAGTAGAATCATTTATATATAAAACATTACCGTATGTAAGAGAACTAACTTCTAAACTGACTAACGTGTTAAAATTAGATAAACTACGCATTGCCAACAAAAATATCAAAACTATTGCTAGTCTTTACACTAGACTAGAACTAAAGCCCCTTTAACGATCTATGAAAAATCAAATGACATTTATAGTATTCCTTGCTTAAACTGTGATAAAATTTATATCGGTCAGACGAGTAGGAATTTAACAGGCCGCATAGCATCTCATAAGAGTGATTGTGAAATAAAATAAAACAGTTGTGCATTAGCTGAACATAATATTAATCTAATATTTCAGTAATTTCAACAACCCTTCTATTTTAGCAGTAGAGAATAACTCCACAAAAGGAATTTCCTTGAAATGGTATACATAAAAAATGAATCTAATAGCATAATAAACGATCTGATATTTCCAACCTTAGTGTCATTTACAATTACTTGTTTAAACTTGATTCTAACTAAAAGTTTTAAAACAAAAAAACTGCTTATTATTTCTTGATTTTTTCTCCCATTATCAATTGTTGTCATATAGATTGGTACTACTCCTTTTGTTTTGTGGAAAAAACACATGTTTCTCCCATGACAGTTTGACTTTGACATATAAACACTTTCTGTCTTGCATTTCCTGTCATCCACCATTTCCATTTTCAGTCATGCTTTAACCATGTGGTAATTGTCCTGTCAAATTTTAAATTGTTTAAATTATGTTCCTAAACAATATGTGCTTTTACAATTGTTTAATTTTCATATATATTACTAGTAGTTCTTCATAGTGATATGATTTTGAAAAGATTCTCAATCTCACAATGGTGATTAGATCGCTGTCTTCACTTAACCTCACCTTAGTAAGTTCTTTAAATTTGTTCAAAATTGCATTTCACAATTGTGTTTTCCTTTTTTCACAGCTGTCTTGATGATGAAAATGAACATTTTCGAAAGCTTGACAAAATGAGAAAGAGTTTTTCTTTTTCCACTGGCCATTAAATTTGACTGCAACCTCAAGGAATATCCTTTCTACCAAGTTTATTTCAAATTCATAGTTATTTTCAACTAGTCCAGTCACGAGACTACCCTCCTTCTATATATATATATATATATATATATATATATATATATATATATATATACATATATATGAAATACTGGGGAATTTGAGGAATAACAGACAAATTTTCAAATTCCAGAACAAAAAACATCGAGCCGGATTTGAACCCACGACCTTAAGATTACTAGTTTGCTCTACCAATGGAGCTATTGAAGATCCTGGATTCAACATCTGCATTTCGGGATACCGGGAGCATAAGACTAGTAATCTTAAGGTCTTGGGTTCAAATCCTGCTCGAAGATGTTTTTTTTCTGAAATTTTAAAATTTGTCTGCAATGCCACAAATTTCTTAATATTTTTTATATATTCACGGATATTAAAAATTATATATATATATATATATATATATAGTATTGTGTTTATTTCTTGAATCCTAGGTATATTATTAATTAGGATTCTTTTTCGTAAATGTGAACAGTATACATAAACATAAAATAATCTATTTGGTATGTACCTAGGCAAATAAAAATGTGGGTTTGTTGGTTTGTTGGTATTTCAACATTTTAATTTTTTCAATTCTCTCGCTACTATCAAGTTTCTTTTCTGTGTGCTCCATGCTCCTACATAAAATGACCATGCGCAGACTTGTTTTGATAGATTCACGACAAGAATTTTTCCAGTTTTTCCAATGAAAGTGGTTATAATATGTTTGTTTTTGAATCGATGTGGTGGTAAAATCTGCTCAAATTTTTTCGTTCCTGATTATGTACGTTTTAAGTTTTCAGTATCATTCTCAAGTTAGTATTTCTAACCTGTTTCGTGGAGTACCATGTGACTCAAACTTTTTTTACATCTTTAGATGTCTTGAAAAAAAAACATTTCCGAATGCTCGACCATATAACAAACAGTGTACTTTAACCCAGCCCAGTTAATTTGACTGCATCCTCAAGATAGTTTCGTAGATTTTTTTTTTCAACTAGCCAGTCAAGACTACCCTTCTATATATATATATATATATATATATATATATATATATATATATATATATATATATATATATATATATATATATATTTTCTGTGTGAAAAATTATTTTAGTGAAATGTTGGTTTCAATTGGACTTTTCGGAAAGCAGATCTGGTTTTCATGTGTGCAGGATATATTTGTTTTCTGAAATCTTTTTGATTTGATATATTTTGTACTGTTTGTGATATTACGATAAAAGTGTCTGTATCGATATCGCCTTCAACCGAGAAAGAAAATACTTACGGACGCTGGAAGTGAAGATATCCATGTTAATTGCCTAGTTGAGGAACCAAGACAACCAGCATTGAATTTTCCACAATATATAATTTGCATAATTTGTCGAGGCAAGTAACGAGTAGTTCAACAACTGTAGGCAATTTCTCAACTAATTAGCACTGTTATATATAATTCATAAAGTGGTGTACGCTGGGAACTTAGGAAGTTAGCGACCGGGTAGCTCGAGAAACAGCTAGGAAGTCGTAGTATAATGTTTTACAACTCAAGGGTGTAAAGCAGTGAATGAGAGAATATACACTGAAAAAAATAAAATAAATGTAACTGATAAACATGTCTCAATTTACAAAGGAAACCAAGATATTCTGTTATATGATATATGCCTCACAATGGTTGTTATGGCAATTTATTCCAAAATAGTGTACTAGGGTTGCAGGGGTAGTTCTACATAAAAATGTTAACATTGATATGATATGATATAGTGATCAAAGTACAAGGTTGGGTTCGAGTAAACTATCTATTTTTGATGATTGGCGTTTGTAAACCGGTCCAGATTCGGTGAAAGTGATATTTGATGTTCGTGTTGTATTATATTTATAGCCTTCGATAGCTCAGTTGGTAGAGCGGTGGACTGTAGTGGAATGATTACTTGTAGATATCCATAGGTCGCTGGTTCAAATCCGGCTCGAAGGAAACTTTTTATTTTTATTAAAAACCTGAATATTATTTATTGAATTTTGAAGTTTGTGAAGTATTATGCCTACCCGAATTGGATTCGTTATCTTCAACTTCATATTTTTCTCCTACTTCCAGCCAGTACGACAGTCCCATCTGCAAATGGAACAAATGTTATTTCTTTGTTCAAAACCTGAGAATAACTTAACGAAGTGAATATCCTGAAAATAAAGCACTTTATCTCTAGTATTGTTGGAAAAGTAGTGGAGATAATTTTAGGAATAATTCATGGAGATTAATTTCTTGATGAAGCTTTCTCTGACCAATATCCTAAGATAAAGATAATTTTATCAATTAAATAGAGTTCTTTGAAATTGTATTGGAACATTTCTTCCAAATTTCACTCATTATGGGATTTGTAGAGTATGCCGTAGTTAATATCACAATTGTTGACATTTCAATGGTGAACATTTCAGATAGCACAACGTACATTCGTCCATAATAAAAACAATTCTCTCACACTCCATCGAACTTTTTGGCAATTGTTGTCAGATATTATCAACATATCATCCATTGATAACAAAATCAAATTGCATCAGAATTTCAAGATATCATCCTTAGGAGAGAAAGCTGCATATAATATCTACAAGGATAAACCAACTTCATTGTTGAAGAAAACAAAATATGAGTATCTCAAAAGAAAAATCGAAGGAAACAATTATGTGCAATGTTATGAAAAATCTCGCAGTTGATTACACGGAATCTGATATGTGTTCCTTTTTTCTTTTTGTTTTCTACTTGTTTTTATACTCAATGTGATTTTTGTCTCAACAAACATGAAAAGCTTTGAACGATTTAAATTTGAATTTTTTTTATTCTCAACTTTTATACATATACAGGGTGAGTCAACAGGATTCCCGTGGTTCATTGCTCCTTAATGTATCACTATTTCGATTTCTTATATTTTTTTGTCAAAGGGATCATCTAAGACCACCTTCTAAAATTATTTTCATTCATACAGGGTGCATCATTGATGCGTGGCTAACCAAAGTTGTTCTTTTTCAAATAAAACACCCGGTATATTTTCATATATTCCGATCGGCTGTTCCAATGGCTGCTCAACGAATTTTTCAATTTTGAATTCCTTCGCGGCGTTGCCGAGTTATTCAAGAGAAATCTATTTTGTAGACTTCTTTTCGAAAAATGACCTATTTCACATTTTGAAATATTTATTAGAGATGATTGGGGAATCGTTGGTCGATATGATGATGTTCATTGAGAATAGCAAGAATTTGCAATAAATTGTACAGGATGTTCGACACAACAACACAAACTTAGCCATTTTCAAACATCGGTATTTTGATTTTTTCAAATGGAACACCCTGTATATTTTCATTTGAATCAACTCATTTTTAATGACTCTACACTTTTCATTCCTGACGTCATGTACCTTAAACAACCTGTTTCCGAGATATTCTGGTTTAAAGGAATTGTTCAATATCAAATCAACAATTCTATAGATTTTTCTACCTACCTGTTTGTTCTTAGAAAATACTGATACTGAATGATGTTTCAATTATTTTTTTCCATCTTCAGAAGCATTCTTGGCAACTCATGAATAACTATCATAGAAGAAGAAATTTTTGAATGTAACTATTTTTTCTAATTTAGTTATCCATGACTACCGCTGAAAAAATGACTATCGGAATTTGTAAATAGAGGTAACTGTCAAACTACAATTCAGTTGTGTTGAAAATTATTGTGGCATTGAATCATCGTTTAGAGGACATGGTTAAAATGGTGTATGCTTTGGGGGAAAGTGATGGCAATTGCTTACTGGCAACTAGATTATACGAACAAAAGTTTCCTGAGAGGACATCCAGACCAGCGAGCATTTCGAGACCTCAAAACAAGATTTGAGGTAACCGGAAAAGTATTCTATAAAAAGTTTGAACGTGCTTGTACTGTAATGAATGATGAAAATGCTCTTGATATTGCATTGCATATTACCGAGAATCCCCATGTGAGTATAGTTGTTCTAATCCCAATTGGAGCGGCAATAAAATAAGAGCACTACGAGGAGTGTTCATATGCACTGCCTGGCAAATGGGAAATTTATATACTACCAGTGTTTTTACTTTCAAAGCGTTCCTGGTACAATCATACAGAAGTTCTCGCGCGTGTCTCTAGTTGCCCAGATTATTAGTAAAGGCGCTATCAAATATATTTGAGTAATGAAAGCTTGGCTAGCTGGATTGGACATATGTTATCTCCAGCTGCATAATATCCTCATTTCACAATATTCCTTAATCAGTGCCGTGCCGTGAGGTTAGGAATTATCCATTGAAAATAATTTTATCATTATGGCTTTCTGGAGACCTTTCGAAACAAATAATAAAATCCAGTTGAGATAACATGTGTCTACTTTAACATGGGGTGATCAATTGCTATGATTGTAAGAATAAGCAACTGAAGAAATACCTCTGAAAAATAATATTCGAATGCCTATGTCAATGCGGCAAGTGCAAAGAGAATTCCTTCTCGAAACTTTTTATGTCGTTCCAATTGGGATTAGAAATACTATACACGTATTTTGAGTGGGGAGTTGGGAATATCTCAAAGTAGTGTTTCTCGGATGGTGAGAAAATGCAGTTACCATCCATATCATATACAGTTATTGCAAGAGCTGACTGAAAGATATTTTCCAAAGCGAATGCGGTTTTGCCAATGGGGTGTAGATAAAATCAACCAAGAACCTGATTTTTTGAGTATGTTCTATTTTCGGACGAAGCCACGTTTCACAACAATGGCCATGTGAATCGGCATAATATGCACCTGAAAATCTTCATTTTGTTAGATATGTCAATCACCAATAACGTTGGTCACTGAATGTTTGGGGAGGTATCATTGGACGGCGTGTAAGTGGGCCTTTTTTTTTCAACGGACATCTCAATGGAAGAAAAAATTCAAGATTTCTGCGAAGTCAGTTATCAAATTTATCAGATTACAATCCATTGATAATAAGGCAGAGAATGTGCCTACAACAAGATGGCGCGCCTGCACATTACCACACTGATGTGCGGGAATACATTGATGATGAATTCCGTCAAAAATGGATAGGTAGAGGAGGGCCAGTTCAGTGGCCTCCAAGGTCACCAGACCTTACAAAAATGGACTTTTTTCTATGGGGATACATTAAATGGGTTGTCTATCAAACTCCGCCTACAACTCCTGGAAATATGAAAGCAAGAATTCATACTGCTTTCAGGGAAATTTCAGAGGACATGCTGGCACATGTGGATACTAATTTGCGAAACAGATTGAGAGTGTGTATTGGTGAAAATGGCAGGCACATTGAACATTTGCTGCATTAATTATTATTTTCTGTAAGATTCGAATAAATATGATTTTTATGCTGAGTTTAATTCCAAATATGATACCAAAGGCGAACATTGTCAATATTTTCTGTGGAAAAATATCCATGTTTTGGATGTAGAATATCTCGGAAACGAGTTGTTTTAGGTACATGACATGGAGAATGAAAAGTGTAGAGTTATTGAAAAAGGCTTGATTTAAATGAAAATATATAGGGTGTACTATTTGAAAAAATCAAAATACCGATCTTTGAAAATGTCTAAGTTTGTGTTGTTGTATCGAACATCCCGTACAATTCATTCCAAATTATTGGTATTCTCAATGAACATCATCATATCGACCAACGATTCCCCAATTATCTTTACTAAATATTTCAAAATGTGAAATAGGTAATTTTTCGAAAAGAAATCTGCAAAATAGATTTCTTTTGAATAACTCGGCAACGCCGCAACGGAAATCAAAATTGAAAAAATCATTGAGCAGCCAATGGAACAGCCGATCGGAATATATGAAAATATACCGGGTGTTTCATTTGAAAAAAACAACTTTGGTTAGCCACGCATCAATGGTTAGCCACGCATGAATGGAAATAATTTCAGAAGGTGGTCTCAGATGGTCCCTTTAACAAAAAAATATAAGAAATCGAAATAGTGATACATTAAGGAGCAATGAACCACGGGAATCCTGTTGACTCACCCTGTATATCTCAAAAACACGTACCATCCCTGGTAAATATTGTGGAGAGTTTTCCTGAAATTGGAGATTGGCGTTGAGATAACTGATGAATTGCAAAAATGGCAGATGCAATTCCTCAAAGTGAAGCGCTCACTCTCAAAACAAAAAAACCTTAAAATTACAATATTTCTGAAATCAACAGACCACACTGAAATGAAAGAGTAAGTACATCGATGAATTGAAGAATAATAAGCGAGTGACCTCGATGATATATCTAGTGAAATTTTGAAATCATTCAGTACCTTTGTAAATCCATATCATAAATCAGTATTTTGGTTTTGAAAAAAGGGCCAAAGTCCTAAATCACTTCAACGAATCAGTAATCGAACCAATCAATAAATCAGTTGTAAAAATATCTCATTAGAATGATATATTGTTTCTAATCCAGTTCTCAACAGCGGACCTTTTGATCATAAAAGAACAAAATTCCATTATTTCATTTATTTGTTGATTTAACAGAAGCTTTCAATACGGTGAATCATAGACTTTTGCTAGGCAATCTAGAATGCCAAAGTATTCGAAGTATTGCATTAGACCTATTCTGAAGCTACCTTAGTGACATGTTGTCAAAAATTGACGGTATTCAAAGCCATGTAGAGTTTGTAACATTTGAAGTTCCTCAAGGTACCGTTCTTGGACCAAAACTGGTCTGTATCTACTTTGATGGTTCACTACATTTGGATTTGGCAGAAGTAAGCTTATCTTTTGCTGTTGATTCTTCGATTGTTCATGAGATAGAAACTCACACCGAAATCCAACAAACAGCCTCAAATGACATTTGAAAGATTCTTAATCAATTTGGTTGACAGTTAGTGCTACAAAAACTGTAATTATACCTTGTAATAGTATCACGGTGGGAATCTATGCACTTGAGCTCGTATACGCTGTCAAATAACTGAGCATCCATATTGATTGCCTATTAATATGAGATGTTCAGGTGCTTAAAACAACTACTTATTTGAATTTCTATGATCAATTCGAAATTATGATCCATTTCACTATATGTCATTGGCTGGGATGGAATTGGGAATAATGATATGAATCCGATCAATACAGAAAATTTGTATTCTTGCGACGACATATTCATACGTTTAAATATGATGGATATTCGACAATAATTATTTTTCATTTAAACACTGCATTTCCTTCATTTGAATAGGCAATATACAAATAATTTACCGCATACTCACGGCATGCGACAAAATACACAATATGTCTCCGTTACTCGGTCAAAATAATGCAATAAGTCATCTTATGCCATAAAAATAAAAACGAGTTGGGGGCATGCATATTTTTAAATGACCGAAAAAGCTTAGTACATGTTATTGATCCAATAAATAAATAAATATATATATATATATGAATATATATTTATATATATATATATATATATATATATATATATATATACAGAGTGGCCACTTTTTTAATGGGATTGTATTGGTAACTTTTAAACCATAAGAGTTAGAAGGTCGGTCAAATGGGGAAAAAGTTGCATTCATAGAAGCATTGTCAAGCAGTTCAAACAAATCGAGATTATCAGGGCCGGTTATTGAGATATCATAAGAAAAGTAAATTCTGCCATTTTGATTTTTCTTTTTTTCCCACTTTATTTCGACTATTATCAAAAAATATCACAAGTTTTTCATTCGACAGTAAATTATCCTCAATTTGACATAATCAGATTTTGTATCCAACGCTCTGGGCCACCCTCAACCTCATTTTTTTCAATACGGACCTTCATATTTTATGACACTTTTCGAAATAACTTTTCGCTGAATTCAACGATATATCATACAATGTCATTCAAAATTGATTTTCAGGTGATTTTGACCCTTATCCAAATTTCTTTGGGTCGGATCTGTATTACATTTAGGTACCTTTAGTTTAATTAACAACATGCAATACATTTCGATAAGAAAATCAACTAACTCATCATCAACTGAATGGAACGTAACAGAATCAAAGCAAGGAACAAGTAATAATTATTTACAAATTTCAAGAGGTGAAAAACCTAATTCATAATAATTAATCGAAACTATCATTTAATGAAAGAAAAATCAAATGATTATTCGAAAGTAAATGATGAACATTAATGAAGTAAGTGTTCGAAATATCCACCATTTTGTGAAATGCACTTTGTGTTGAAAAAGGAAACATTCACAATTGAATATTGATAGGAATATTTTTCTGTGAATTGAAAAATCCACGATTAAAATGAAGTTATTTTTTGTGAATGTCTAACAGAAAACAACTACTTCCCCGGCTAAAGCCACGCTGGACATTGAACTACATCTGATAGATATTCTGAAAAGGCCCTAACCCAAAAGAAAAAATCTGAAATTGAAAATTTGCATTTTCATTCAGATAATTATTCGATTTTCTATTCCAGTCTTAATTAAGAACTCATAGAGATGAATGAGGCAAAGAAGAATGTTTTCCAAAAGAGAGTACTCACCAGACATCATTCGTAACATTGACGCAGGAGAGACATCGCATTCACTAGGTCTTCAATACATTTTTGTCGACGAAAATCTATTTCACGCTTCCACGATCATCAGGAAGACCGGAAGAAATGGGAAACACATTTTTAAGAAGCAATCTCACTTTGCAAAGATGGAAAAAGTTAGAATCATTTCTTTTGGAGAGACACTTTCAAATTAGTGTTTTCTGACATTAAAACCTGTCATGGGGTATGATAGTTTGATTTGTTGAAAATATAAACAGGATGTTCATAAAATCAGATGTGGAATCATCTGCGACTGAAAGACAGAACCTTAGTCACTATCTTCCATCGTCAAGATAACCTCTTGTGGGGTATTCATGTTGAAAAAGGAAACATTCTCAATTGAATATTGATAGAAAGATTTTTCTGTGAATTGAAAAATCCACGATTAAAATGAAGTTATTTTTTGTGAATGTCTAACAGAAAACAACTACGTCCCCGGCTAAAGCCACGCTGGACATTGAACTACATCTGATAGATATTCTGAAAAGGCCCTAACCCAAAAGAAAAAATCTGAAATTGAAAATTTGCATTTTCATTCAGATAATTATTCGATTTTCTATTCCAGTCTTAATTAAGAACTCATAGAGATGAATGAGGCAAAGAAGAATGTTTTCCAAAAGAGAGTACCCACCAGAAATCATTCGTAACATTGACGCAGGAGAGACATCGCATTCACTAGGTCTTCAATACATTTTTGTCGACGAAAATCTATTTCACGCTTCCACGATCATCAGGAAGACCGGAAGAAATGGGAAACACATTTTTAAGAAGCAATCTCACTTTGCAAAGATGAAAAAAGTTAGAATCATTTCTGTTGGAGAGACACTTTCAAATTAGTGTTTTCTGAGATTAAAACCTGTCATGGGGTATGATAGTTTGATTTGTTGAAAATATAAACAGGATGTTCATAAAATCAGATGTGGAATCATCTGCGACTGAAAGATAAACCTTAGTCACTATCTTCCATCGTCAAGATAACCTCTTGTGGGGTATTCATGTTGAAAAAGGAAACATTCTCAATTGAATATTGATAGAAAGATTTTTCTGTGAATTGAAAAATCCACGATTAAAATGAAGTTATTTTTTGTGTGGACCACATCCGTCTTGTTGGAACCATGGACTATTACGCCGATACCGTATAGGAAGATCATCCAACATTTCTTCTATGATTTCTACATATTTTGCTCCGGTTAGGTTGCCGTCAATAAAATAGGGTCCCAGTAATTTATTATTCAACAAACCGCACAATATGTTCAAATAAAAACGATATTGATGTCTAACTTCATGAATTAAGTGAGGATTTTCTGTGGCATAAAAATGTTTGTTCCTTTGATTGAACATGCCAGAATTTGTGAATGTCGTTTCGTCTCCCCAAATGATATTGTGCGCAAAATTGTTGTTATTCTCTCAGGATCATTGCGATATAGTTTTTGCACGGCTTGGTATTTATAGTCATGGTATCCGTGTCTCTTGAGTATTTTATTAACAGCACTCTTTGATAAATTGCATTCACTGGCCATAGTTCTCGATCCTATTCCTGGATTCATTCGAATTTGGGCCAGAACATTGATGTCATTGATAGGCTCGTGTCGTCGTACATAAGGACCTCTAGGTTTGATGAATGAATTATGTGCAAGTAACGTTGTAGATAAACGTCGAAACATTTTAATATTTGGTGTTGTTCTTTCAGGATATAATTCACTATACCTTTGTTGTGCTTTGAACGAATTTCTATCTAGTTTTATGTACACTTCGTACATATCTCTCTTCTCACCATTTGTGTATCTTACCATATCGAATAAGTTAAATTGAAATTACTCAGAAAAGTATTCAATGACAAGTTCTTGTGACACAATAATAAACGAAGTGACAAATAATATGACATTTCTTGATATGTTCTTTTTTATCCACGGCCTACTACTTGAAAATAATACATTCAATGAACCAAGAGTTGTGTGTATGTAAGAAAAAACAAGTCTATCAACGATATCAATGTTCTGACCCAAATTCAATTGAACCCAGAAAAAAAATCGAGAACTGTGGCCAGTGAATGCAATTTATGAGAAACTGCTGTTAATAAAATAGTCAAGAGACGCGAAAACAATTATTTTAAATTTGAATACCAAGCCTTGCAGAAATTATATCGTAATGATCTCAAAATAAAGTTCGATTCTGTAATTTGTTTCAACGGAACAAATGACAAATCCAACAATAATGATTCCTCGCGAGAAGATTGAGAATGTATTGGAAGGTATTCAAGGAGACGAAATAAGCAAATGTATAAGAAGTATGGGTTCCAGAACCGCAAAGTGCATTTTACAAAATGGTGGACATTTCGAACACTTACTTCACTAATGTTCATCATTTACTTTCGAATAGTCATTCGATTTTTCTTTCATTAAATGATAGTTTCATTTAATTATTATGAATTAGGTTTTTCACCTCTTGAAATTTGTAAATAATTATTATTGTTTCTTGCTTTGATTCTGTTACGTTCCATTCAGTTGAAGATGAGTAAGTTGAATTTCTTATCGAAATGTATTGCTCGTTGTTAATTAAACTAAAGGTACCTGAATGTATTACAGATCCGACCCAAAAAAATTTGGATAAGGGTCAATATCACTTGAAAATCAACTTTGAATGACATTTCATGATATATCGTTGAATTAAGCGTTAAAAGTTATTTCGAAAAGTGTCATAAAATATGCAGGTCCGTATTGAAAAAAATGAGGTTGAGGGTGGCCCAGAGCGTACGAAACGTTGGATACAAAATCTGATTATGTCAAAATGAGGATAATTTACTGTCGAATAAAAAACTACAGTGACATTTTTCGATAATATTCGAAATAAAGTGGGAAAAAAAGAAAAATCTAAATGACAGAATTTACTTTTCTTATGATATCTCAATAACCGGCCCTGATAATCTCGATTTGTTTGAACTGATTGACAATGCTTCTATGAATGCAACTTTTTCTCCATTTGACCGACCTTCTAACTCTTATGGTTTAAAAGTTACCAATACAATCCCATTAAAAAAGTGGCCACTCTATATATATTATAATATATATATATATATATATATATATATATATATATATATATATATATATATATATATATATATATATATATATATATATATATATATATATATATATATATATATATATATATATATTGTTATGATAGGAAATGTTTATAAAATAATGAAACTGATAATTCATCATTATTATCAGGTATTTAAGTTATCGTGGTTCATGCTATGTTTGTTTTACAACTTTTCTATACTTTTTACTATTCTAGAATCTTATAACATGTTCTAGTCAACGCATTTGTATCAAAAAGTCAGTCCTGAAGTATCTCTATTGTCATAGGTATGTGACCAAACAATACATTCAATTTGTACAACAATAAAAATAATATGGAAAATTAAATTCATGAAGAAACTTTGGATCTCAAGTAAATGAAATGGTATACGAGTTGGAACATCCTCTATGGTAAATCATATCAGGAGGAAACCCAACAGCGAGATGTCAAAAACTATGTGAGGAAAATAATGAAATATAAAATTATGAAAACAGGAAAATGTCAAATTTGAATTTTATCCAAATTTGTACATAGAACTAGAACTAGAATTAGATATTGTGGATAAAATCATTAGAATAAGTTAGAATAACAAACAGTGATATAGAAAGTGGCAACAAATTTTAAAATTTGTGAAAATAAACAAAATGTGCGGGTTGCCAAGAGGAAATGTAACAAGCTTGGGAAGAAGAAAATTCAGATGAAAAAATGAAACCACATACCAAATTTAGAGAGAAAAATATAACAAAAATCAAGATAAAAACAAGCAGAACTATCTAAAACCGCTATATAACTGATTTACATGCAAATGGAAAAATAAGCAAACTAGAAGAAACCACTTACCTTATTAAAATAACAAAGTCCAGTCCATGCCATTCCCAGGAACAAAAAGGGCTCTTTGCAGTGAAGCTGTATTTTTCAGTGAGCCCGAACACTTCCAAGAGGCAGGAGAATACCATAAAGGAAGAATAACAAGGTATTTCATAAAGTTTATCTTTGAGTCACATATGATTCCACATCTGATTTTATGAACACCCTGTCCATATTTTCAAACAAATCAATGAAATGTATAATCTACATGATGAGACGGGTACCTTTTGGGAGAATAATGTGGGCGTTAAATCTTTGAAAGAATAACATTACAAATAATCAAAAAAAAACTAATCTACTCCTTGAAAAGCCAGATTTGTTTTGTACTCTCCCAAAATTACCATCAGAACGAGGGAACAGAACATACATTTCCAAAATTCAACAATTGACGATATCAGTCATTACTAAGGCCCGGTTGTTCAATCAAGAATGACCAAGTGATTGGGGTTAACCTGTATTACCGATTTTTGTTCAGTTGTTCAGTACGGGTTTATGAGATGCACCTTTTTCAACGATGGTTTGAGTTAATCTCATGAATTCGGGAGTTTAAGGAGATAATTTGTCGATTCTAACCTATTTGATTGCTTGACATTGACTATTCTGAAAATTATTATTGTGTTGAATATTATATTGCTTTATACCCGACTGCAAAGATAATAATAATATATGATTATTCATCATAATAATAATACATAATATATACTGATACAAGTGTACTTGTGAATAAACAGGTGGGTCACAGAAGTAGTATAAACTACTTGTGTATGTGATTTCCATAGTAAAATAACTACATTAAAATGGGTAAAATTTGTTTTTTTTTCGGAGTTATAACAGACAGAAGATTTTTTTAAAGTTTTTGATATTATTATAGAAGAAAGAGACCCGTATTCCGGCAACGTAGAAGCCATTTAGAATAATGGACATAAACATATTTTCTAAATAGATTTCGCATGCCGAAAGAAATCGTCCATAACTAACAAAAATATGGAGAATCACCCCTCAAATGACTACCAAGGCAAAATCGTAACAAAAAATAAACTTGCAAATAGAATTCAAATCTTGATTTTTCATACCAAAAGCGTTTGTCATAAAAAACTGAAATCAAATCAGCACAATTGCAAGATGAAAAACTATATGATCTGTTCTAAGGAGTCTCTAGCAAATGTTGATATACTGTCGATTGATGAATTATGTTTCAAAGATAATGTTTGTTCATATATCTCAATCATATGGGTTTTCTCTAGATTCTACTCCCTCTGCAGTTCCAAGAAAAGTTGGTGTTGTCCACTCATGTGTATTAATTTCAACTTGTGTTCTTCAAATGATCGTTTTTGTAAATCTAAAAGAGGAAAAAATGCAGTTTAGAGGCAATTCGCAAATTTGAAAAAAAATATTTTTTTTTGTAAATAAACAAGTCTTTCAAAACCCCAAAAAAAAACAAAAAAGAAACGAAAAAAAAAACATTTCATCACAATATATAGACACTAGTTGGACTGTAACGATTTAGGACATGCCATTTGGTAAAACTATCGTATTTTCGCTTCCTAAACACGAATCCGAAGTCATAACGTGGATTATAAAAATCCTTTATCCGGCCAACTGGCACAGATCAAAAGGTGATGTTCCTATCAACTTAATATCACTATCGCTACCAAATTAATTAAAAACTTCGCAAATCTGCCATATCTTATACTTTAACTTTTTATCTCTTGAAAACGCACTTGAACAAACGGGAAACAACAGACACATACATTCAATCAAGAAGGGACATTTTAAAATCAAATAACTTCTTCAAAAAACGTGACCGACAAGAATGTTTTTGATTTTCAAGCTTCCTGAGAAATAAACTGTCACATAAACCAAACATTTTGGTGATACGCGAATTGCCCCATAACTGCATTTTCACATTATAAGATCTGCTTTGGACAGAGCCAAAGTAGAAATTTTGTCTTTTATTGTTAAAATGCTATTCCTTTTTTTAGACCTCTGAAGATGGTATTGTATTCATCACTTATTATAGCCCATGCCGTCAATTTTTGGGAATTAGTAACTGCGTCCGTTTTTTTTACATTTGTCAATATCTACCAGTGAAATGAAAATATTTTTCTCACCATTACTGGAATTATGGGTCTCATTTTTCTCAAGAGGCTCCTTCAATGTATAGAATACACTTGGCATTTTTTCTATCAATTCTTTAACAAAACTATGAATTCTTGGTTGTTTGATTCAATGTTGATGTTTCTGAATAGTCCGAATGATGGTACAACCGAAAAAATGTGTTGCCAACATATGGAAACAACAAATACAGGAATCCAGAATTAGTTTTTCATTGAAAAATGCATAACGTTCTATTCCATAGTTAATTAACAATCCGAGCTTGAATAATCAACGGTTTAAACTCGCA
The DNA here is from genome assembly GCA_018342105.1 of Gonioctena quinquepunctata. NCBI lineage: Eukaryota > Metazoa > Arthropoda > Insecta > Coleoptera > Chrysomelidae > Gonioctena > Gonioctena quinquepunctata. The sequence continues at coordinate 1,724 of JAFIRS010004185.1, read as the reverse complement.
TTGAACAATCGGCCCTCAGATTCGTCAACTCGCTATGATTTGCACCCTTTTATTGTTTAATATGCAGAGTAAAATGAATCGAGAGATGAAAAACCAACGAAATCCACTCATTTAAAGAATGATTTGATTTGATTTAGAATACAATATATAAGTCAATAAAAATCCTACAGAGAATTGAACTGAATGGAAAAGAATCATCCAAAATATTTTTTAGCAACAAAACGCATTGCTTAAATGATCAAACGTCACAACGAAAATACTCTCATTGAGTTGTGCAAGGCTGTGTCCTGTCATTCCTATTGATTATGTGCACGACAGTGGCGGCGCCTAGCGGACGAAACATTTGACAGTCAGGTGATCAGCCATATTTTTATAATTTCTATCAAAATTAAGTGAGAAACTTGAAAAATGTTCAATACTTTTGATATCATATTATAATTTATAATATAAGTTGAACAAATATTACAATAATAACAGGATATGAAAGCATAAACCATATATCTTTCCAACATCGCACTGTGATGGAATGTAATAAATTAGTTTCAGCACAATATGTGAGAAATATCGAAGAACTGATAATTAACGACCAAAGTTATTTGATTAGGCTAACTCCAGTGACATCAACACCCTACAAAACATCTTCAAATGTAAGTACCCTGCGTTGTTGTTGAGTTGAGCTCGATTCATTTCAGTTACTTTATCAGTTATTTGTTGAGTCTTCTGTATTCCTTCTTGCCATGAAACGTTTGTATATACGTGTGAACTCATAATATCGCAAAAATAAAATTGATTCACTGGAATCATAATATAAGGATATGTCACTTACTTTTTAAAGCTGCAATTAATTTTTTTCTTTGCTCCAATTTCCATGTCGATTTTGGAAAAGTATAAAATTCATACAAACTAGTTTCCCCATTACATATTTGTGCAGTTCACAAGGCAACGAATTTAACGTTGAACTATCAAAACAGTAGGAGATTTAAGCCGGTTCTGGGTCTCCCCCCACCACTATGACGTCACGTGTGACCTTGAATAGTTGCAGGTGTGCAGTGTGTGTGTGTTTGACCTTGAGATTTGACTTTGAGATTTGTCATTGAGTTTTGATATTGGGTTTGGTCGACTTTGAGATTCGACTTCAGTTTTGACCTTGAGTTTGACCTTGAGATTCATAACATTAAGTTTGACTTTGAGATTTGACCTAGAGTTTTGATGTTGGGATTGTTTCGGCAACCTCAAGATTTGATCTCGATTTTGTTTGACCTTGACCAATGTTGTGGTGTAGGTATACATATTCTGTGTATTCTTGACTTTCATGAATCCTTGTAGTCTCCAAGAAAGTTGGGCGTTTTTCCTGTGAGAGTGCTAAGAGTGAACTGCGAGTATTGATGAGTGCGCTGAATGTCAAGAGAATCCCCTCAAATCCATACAGATTGCGCATCGCATCGGATTTGTTGTAGGTGGGGATATTTCATTGAAATATCCCAGGAGAAGAGTATTTCGAATCAGTGTCTCCGATCTTCAAGGTTTCTGTGTCTTCAGCCTATTTGTCCTTGAATTGAAATAAATAACCTTTTTTATGTGCATTATATTGGTATATACCCCTGAGGATGTACCCTTGTTTTAATTTTTTGACGAATGCTACTGATGTGACTGAGTCTTTCCAATTTTCAAAGATTATGTGTCTTCATGCATTATTTGTCCTGAATTGAAAACCTTTCTTATGC